>JABFPN010001139.1:0-32670 GCA_022817305.1 Leptoteleia sp. ZL-2020
GTAGAATTATATTTAATTCATTGGCCCGGAATGTAAAGTCAATTACAGAAGCTAATATTCTTCTCTTTAATCAAGATGTTTGATAGCTCAGTGACTAGAGCGTCGCGCGTTAACGTAGTGGTACCGTTAAACGCGTCTTCAATTCTCAGTCAATTTTTTTTTATATATTCAAAAGTTTCATTGAGTTTCATCGATTGAAACGCAATGCAAAACGATAAAATTCATCGTTTTTTTGGATACTGGGCTGTCAATTCCAATATAAACAACAATAAAGTGTAGTAATGTTTATGGTCAACGAAACATTTTCAGTTCAATATTCGCTTTTTCATTGTTTAAGAAATTGTATTTTTCTTTAAATCAAAAGCATATTTTATTCATCAAAGCGATGCCAAAAGGGAGAAACAAATAAAATATTTTAGTTCCCCCTTTCTACCGGGTTCTACTTTGAGGAACTTCCGAACAATCTTTTGTATTAAAAATTTTTATATTAATAAACAAGATAATTTCCTAATATAACATAACATAATTACTGTATAAGAGAAATTATTAGAAAATTTAAAGATTGTCCCGGGCTCCTCAATTTTTTTAGGCACCCCTGCGCATGTCCAAACACATTTTTACTTTATTTTAACAAAATAGCATGAAAATAAAACGGTTCAACAATTGAAGAAGAAGGATGGACATAGAAAATTTGCTTCCCCTGAGTAACGTCGGATGGCGCTAAAATTAGGTTGGTATTGCAGTTTACTGACTTCTCTACCTCAAGCGGCGCTCGCGTGAGAATAAATCCCGCTGAGGGGAAGGCCGGAAAGCCGCGTGGTGGGGGTTGCGGGATTTTATCTCACGCGGCCTAATGGCGTCACTGCCTATCGGAAGCACCCTTGGTTATGTTTATTACCGATAGATTACAATTGTTAAGTTTTTTTCCGCGTTTCATGTGGCATAAATTTAAATTACAACAGGCAGAATATCATTTTTTACTGTTGCCAACAGTGGCCGCTCTGAAATTTCCAATAAAGTCGAGCTCACAATCGCATTGTTGTTACGTTTGTTTTGATTTATTTGTGCATTGACATCGAGCTAATGATTGTTTAAATAGCGATGCAAAAAGAAAAGCGAAAGTATCTCAGCTTTTCTGACAAATTAAATATTATTAAATTGGTGAAGGATGGCAAATCGTCGACGCAAGTAAGAAAGCAGTTTGGCATTTCGATGACAACCTTGTTTTGCATATTAAAAAATAAGAAAGAAATAGTTGCCAGGTCTAATGATTACAAGTGGAAGAATAAAAAGACAAAAAGGTCTTGCGATAATCAGTTGTTAGAGGAAGCTCTGTTTACGTGGTATTGTCAAAAAAGGTGTATGGGTGAATATGTATCTGGTCCGAATTTGCAGGAACAGGCGAGAATTTTTAATGAGAAATTGAACGGTTCGTCTGGTTTTAAAGTAAGTTGAAATTCTAAATTATGCGTAAACTGATTCGCTCGCAAGTGTTTGCGTGACAATTAAAATTGGAAAAAAACTAAAGGAAATAAAGAGCACAATAGGTTAATATTTTTATTTAAATATAGTTTCTCAGTTCTAATTATAAATAAGTACTAGACCATTTAATTTTACAATTTTATATTTATTGTTTCTGTCTTGGATTTCTGTAAAATTATTTAAATATACCTAGGGTAGACTATTTATAACCAAGATAACATTATATGAATGTTGTAAGGTTATTGTTCAGTATTTACTAACTATTAAAGTATTTTTTCTTATATATAATATTGTATTCATCCTCAGTTGTGTCACACTTTCAATTTTCAAAAAATTGTATTCAATTTTTATTTGTTATTTATTCAAGCAAAAGAAATCTAGTTGATTGCAATTGTAATAAAATAAATTTAATCTAGGCAAGCAATGGATGGCTTGGAAAATTTAAATTAAGGCATAATATCAAAGATGCTAGAGATTTAAAATTGAAAGATATTGAAGCAGAAAATAATTTTCAACAAATAATAACAAATAAAATTGAAAATGAAGGCTTCTTATTAGATAATATATACAATGCAGATGAAACAGGATTGCAATGGAGAGATTTGCCTAAAAGAACTTTAATGACGTTATGTAAAAAATCATCTATTGATAAACTGGGATCTGACAAGGTCACAGTACTGTTATGTTCAAATGCAAATGGAACACATAAATTGCCTTTGCTTGTAATAGGAAAATTATCTAATAACAATGTATCAAACAATTTTTCTTGCCTACCTGTTATATATAAATGTCAAGAAAAAGGATTAATGGAACAGCCTATATTTCAAGATTGGTAAGTATTTGTTTAACATTTTAAAAAAATTTATTTAATTAAACAACTACGCTAAATAAATTAGTGTAAACACGTCCACAATTCTACTGTAGTATAATTCATAAATGAAATCACTGACATTTTGTATCCAAAAATTTTAAACTCCTATCAGACAATAAATTGAACAGTAAGAAATAATATTTTTCTAATTTTAGGTATACGACTAATTTTATACCAACAGTATTGGAAAATCAAAATATTCATGGTACATATGGAAAAGTATTACTTATCCTTGATCATGCACCATCTCATCTTCATGCTAATGTATTGAACAAAATACATGACAATTTTGAAATTTTGTATCTTCCACCAAATGTAACGTTATCGTTACAACCAATGAATCAAGGGTTGATCACATTAATAAAACAAAACCTCAGAAAGGCTATTTTGAAAAACTTATTTTTGCATCATTTAACAGTTGAAGATTATTTAGCAAGTACAAATCTTCAAGATTGTTTTCAAATGATTGCTTCCATTTGGGCAGAAATAAAGAAAGATGCATTACAAAAATGTTGGAATCCTTTATTATATAATATTTATAATTTTACATTTGATGATTATAATCATATGTGTGACATTGTATCAAATTCTATCAAAATCTTAAATACTGATGCTACAGAAATTAATGAATGGATTGAAAATGATGATGTTGATCAAGGTTGGGAATTAATGACTGATGATAATATAATAGAAATCATTAATAATAGACCACCAGTCAAGAAATCCATGTTACGAGAACCTGTTAAAGTTGAAGTCAAGGAAGAAATTTTAGAGCAAGAGTGTTCAACAGTTGAATATATATCTACTGAAGAAGCTTATAATTATTTTCGAAAAGGTTATACATGGTTACAAATGCAAGAAGAATGCACAGCAACAGATTTAATTAATTTAAGTAAGATCATAGCACTGATTAACAAGAAATTAATTCGCAAGGATTGTAAAAGATCCTTAAAGTGAAATTGGAATTTACAATTGAAGAGATTTAGTAGATTACAAAAATGATAGAAAATGACTAATGATGTTAAAGTAATGAAATCTGTACAAATTATATAACTGATTATTTAATATTTATTTATATTGTAATTATTTAAAAATTAAATTTAAAGAAAAGTTAAATTACTGTAAATACTAAAGAAGCAAAAAAATAAAAATCATATAATAATATAATATTTAAAACTGGCATCTTTCCTTTTAAAATCAACATTGTATGATGTCGAAGTTTGGTTCGATTCTGTTCATTAATTAATCCTGAGTAATGGACAGCTATTTTGACATGCGGTGAAAAATCACCATAAGGATTTATAACAGAAAAAGACTGCTCAATTATAACTATAATTTGTATATATAAAAATTGTACGTAAAGGAGTAAAAATGTTACCAAATATAAGGTGTTTACAGAAAAATGTCATTAATTTTTTATCCATTGCATATCATTTTTAAATATTTTCTTAAATTTATTTGCATGTAATGATTAATATGATGATAAATTTGGTCATCACCATAAAATAGTAAAGTGTTATTTATCATTTCCAAAATGCTATGAAACGTGCATTCTAAATTACAATCCAAACAATGGTTAATTGAGATATAAACAATTAAAACTCGATTTAAACTTTTTAATAAAAAAAGACATAAAGATTAACAAATAATAAAATAAAATGTTTGACTTATACCGATATATAGTTAAAGAGGTATTAATTTACTGGGTAAATCCGTTGAAACGACGAATTTGAATCGTTTTCGCGGGGATTCTCCTTAAAGGGACGTTCGGGGCGGAACAGTGCCATCTCGGGTCTGCCGGGAGATGCATCGGAAGGCTAGGCAAAGTCGGAGAGCGGCGTTTGCGCAGCTACAACACTGGTTGGCCGATGATCTGTTTACAGCAGGACGCCGCGGCTCACTCACACACCCATGCACCACTAGGTGTGTGGACAAATGAGCCGTGTGGCTGGGACGGTGTGCGTGCCGTTGTGCGCTTGGCTCATTGTGCCGCTGGCCCTTTTTCACGCTTTTCACGCTCTCGCCCGTCGATAAAGTCCCGCACCCCCCAACCCGGGAGCCGCGGCGGTGAACGCGAATTGGCTTTAGCGGAGCCAAAGGTACGCGCGCGATTATGCGGCCGTAGTGTTGAAATATTCGACGCGGACGAATATATCGTTTGGGAAGGCGAAGGGCCAGGAGGCGAGGGAGGAAGCGCGCGCGCGATGCCCAGGACGAGGATTGTCCCCGCGTTGGTTGCCTGCGTGGTGACGCAGCTGTCGCTGCTGGCCAGCGCGGCGGCCCTTTACGACGACGGCGACTCGCTCCTCCACCACGGACAATGCGAGCCCATCACCATAAGCCTCTGCATGAACATCCCTTACAATCAAACCATCATGCCCAACCTCATGAACCATCAGAAACAGGAGGAGGCTGGCCAAGAGATGCACCAGTACGCGCCCCTCATGAAGCTCAATTGCAGCCCCGACCTGCGGTTCGTAATTGCCTCCACCTTTTTCTCAACCTAACAACAACCCGATAAACCCCCGGCCATTTTTCCCGTATTCCCTACGTTCGTTGTAAAAAAAATAGTATCAAATGGAATTGAGGATATTCTATGGGGTTTGATGGAGGAGGTTTCGAAATTGAAAGTATTTCGATTTCAACTGGATTTTACGATTTTCAATCCGCGTTCCCGATATTCAGCCGTTTTTTTTATTACTTGTAAAATTCAAAGTTCTCCGATTGAGTTCCGATTCTGACATTTAATACCTCACGATTCCACAGGGGTATACAATTACCGTAAACTGAATTCCGTTCAATGAAATTGAAATAATTTTGAAAACATCTCAAATCGAATTGAATATTCTGGATTTCAATTTCATTCTAATGCGTTTAATGTAGACTTTTTTTACAGGGTTATTTCTCGCTAAATAATATCCAATTAATACATATGAATGCTATTATTTACGTATACGTAATTAATATTTATGGTATAAACTATTATTAAATGTTTTATTAGTTTATTTTATTCAATTTGAATTTGAAGAAAAGTCTGTAATTGAGCGACTTTGCTATCTAATCGAATGAAAGAAAAAAACCATAACGTGATAAGTACAGGCCTGTATGTGAGAAGGATTTCACATTTCACGTAGTTTATGGGCCCTGTAAGCAAATGATATTATTTAATGTGGAAGAATATTCAAATCGAAATGAATTTTTGGAATATTTTATTTAATGTTCATATAGTATAAATATAACGTTATTTCATATTTCGGGGGTATGTAATTAATATAAAAATGTATGAAGAATTGTTTTTTTTATCATTGTTCATCTAGTTGTAATTTTTATTACACTGAAAATGTAATTTAATAGTTGTACTCTTTTTAAAAAGATTTTAATTTAAACAAATGAAATTTAATAAGTGAAATATTTTAGGAAAATCAAAGATTGATTCTGAAGAGATTAGAATATAAAAGAGAAATTACTATCAGCATTTATAGAATAATATTTTAATATTACATAAATAATATTTAGGTGAAGATTTTTTTATAGTAACTGTTTAGTGACCTTGAAAAGTTTGGTATACAAAAATATACCTTTTATTCTTGTATTCCTTCATTAGAATGAAAAAAACAACGTGTTAATATTTGTTTACATTTTTTTTATTAAAATAGTGTCATGTTAATCAGATATTACTTGAGGTTGAATGTACTTGATTTATGAGCATTTCAACTTGTACTGTTTACACGTTTATTTTTGCCAGTTGAACGTGAGAAGATTTTATGCTTAGTAATCAGAAAAATGATATAATCAGTAGTTTAAGGGCACCGGTTGACTTTATAAATTTTATTATTAAATTTTCTTGACATTATTTTGTTTGATAAACAACAGGATATTAATAGCAATAAATTCATTCGATTCTAATGTAATTAAATGTTTTTAATTTAAATTAAGATTTATAATTAATTTATAGTCGATAGCCAATTTACTTATTATAAACTTGACTTAATTTTTAATTAATACAATTGACTAATACTGGGTTTCTTTGTAAATTATATATTTTTTTTCTTTTACATTCAAACTACATCTAAGGTAGTTTAAAAACTAGTATATAATTGATTTTATATTTTAAAATTGTTATTTATATATTAAAAATAAATAAAATAATTCTATTATGAAATACTGTTATAAATTATTATAATTGAAAAGTATAGGAGAAATGCTACAAAATTGTTGAGACTTTTACCTGAAATTATTCAACTTAAAATGTAAGGTGTGAATGAGAAGAGAAAAACTCCTTTGTGACCTAAACATATTAAATGTCTTATGTAACATGAAAATCTTATTCAGATTTTGAAACCATATTTTATTGTTAAACAATGAACCAGTCATAGATTCAATAATTTTTGTATTTTACAGGAAAGAATAGACAATTTAATGTTTTTAAAAATTTAATTTATTGCTAACAGTAAATATTAAAATAAAATAAATTAAAGAGATATATTTATTTTCTGTCTGAATAAATTTAGATTAATTTACCATAACAAATTAAAGGCATTTAAAGTTTATCAGCATGAAATCTTTCTCTTCTGTCCTTTTCTTTCTTTTCTACAGTGACAGATTTTGAAAACACGTTAAGCTTAGAACGATGTATGGAATTAAATCAATTTAACATGATAAAAGGAATAGTCATCTGTCAAAATCTGGCCACCATCGTTGGTGTAATATGAAAATTAGTTTCCCAGTCAATATTATTAATTAATTTAAACCAATTAAACATAATTAATTTAATTTGTATTTTTTTATCGTAATTGTAAATATGTTAAAATCTTTTATTTAATCTCACAAATTGAAAGTCTATATAACTAAAATAAAAAAGCAATTAAATTTATATTATAGAAGTAATTAATATATTATATTATATTATAATTACTTCAAAATGAATATTAATTACCTAATATATTATATATAATTGTTTCAGGTTCTTCCTATGTTCGATGTTTGCACCAGTATGCACTATTTTGGATAAAGCCATCCCACCATGTCGGTCTTTATGCGAGAGTGCAAGATCAGGCTGCGAAGGTCTCATGAATGATTTTGGATTTCAGTGGCCTGAAACTTTAGATTGTGCAAAACTTCCGGTCCATGGCGGTGACGTACTTTGCGTGGGCACAAATGATACAACTCCTTCCGAACCACCCGGTCGACCGGAACCACCTCCAAGATTACCCATGCCTGAATTTCAACCACCTTTTATTGGTTCAAGGTCTTATGGTAATGGATTCGCTTTTGGTGCACGCGACTTTGGTTTTGTGTGTCCCGTGCAGTTCCAGGTTCCCCATAATTTGGGGTACTCTCTTAAAGTTGGAAATAAAGTGGAACACAATTGTGGAGCACCTTGCGATGGTATGTTCTTTAACGACAGAGAACGAAAATTTGCAAGAGTCTGGATCGGTACTTGGGCTACCATTTGTGCGGTCAGCTGTTTTTTCACATTTTTGACGTTTTTAATTGACACCGACAGATTTAGGTAATTATAAATAAATATATATTTAATTGTATCCTTTAAGGAGTTACACTTGACCTTCAAAATAATAACGGAGAAGCCTATTTTTTGTATAAGTTGTAAATCTGACATAAAATACATTGGTAGCATAGAAACTTACCGCTTACCACACAACACTCGAGTGTAACTCCTTAACGCGTTAAGAAACCATGTGTAATAAAATTATTATTTAGGTATCCGGAAAGGCCAATTATATTCCTGTCGGTATGCTACTTAATGGTAGCACTAGCTTATATAGTTGGGTGGGCCGCTGGAAATTCAATTGCATGCCGAGAACCATTCCCACCACCAACTGGAGGTATTCATGGCCTTCATCAAGGCATCAGAATTCAGATGGCTTCGACAATAACTCAAGGTACAAAACATGAAATGTGCACTGTCTTATTCATGGTGCTTTATTTCTTTGGAATGGCATCGAGTATATGGTGGGTCATTTTGACATTGACCTGGTTCCTGGCCGCCGGTCTCAAATGGGGTCATGAAGCTATAGAAGCTAACTCACAATATTTTCATCTCGCTGCTTGGGCCGCACCAGCTATCAAAACTGTGACAATACTTGCAATGGGCAAAGTTGAAGGTAAACGCATCTGGTACAATTATTGATATAATTTTTTTTTAATTTATTTAGTATGGATTATGATTGCATCGTTTTTTCACTTCATAGTCATTTTATATCCAGATTTAATGTATGATAATGAATCAAATATTGAATTAATATAATTTAATCCAAGAACTATTATAAATATTTTCAAAGTTATAATTTTGTTCCTTTTTATTAAGCTGATATGAATAAAAAGAGATAATAAACAATAATTATTTAGGTGACATCTTGTCAGGAGTGTGTTATGTTGGACTCTGGAACGTGGAAGCCCTGCGGGGATTTGTGTTAGCGCCGCTATGTGTTTACCTCGTGCTAGGCACGATATTTCTGCTTGCGGGCTTCGTGTCCCTATTTCGTATTCGCACTGTCATGAAGCATGATGGCACAAAAACAGATAAACTGGAGAAACTTATGATACGCATAGGCATCTTTTCGGTGCTTTATACAGTGCCCGCGTTAATTGTTATCGCCTGCTTGTTCTATGAACAAGCACATTTTGACAATTGGATGCTCACATGGAACATGGAGATGTGTTCCCGACCTGGACCACAGTCGCTTTACTCGCTACCTTGTCCAGTTGGAGAACGCACACGGGATCTTGGCAAACGTCCTGAATTCGAGGTCTTTATGATCAAATACCTAATGGCAATGATCGTTGGCATCACTAGCAGTTTTTGGGTTTGGTCGAGCAAGACACTCACAAGCTGGAAGAAGGTCATACGTCAATTAACGGGACGTCGAGCAGAAGCGTACGTTTGATCAGTTATTATCGTAACCTTAACTTAATAAGAAAACAGTTCGGTCGTATTCGATATTCAGGGAATGTATTAGATAAATTGAAAGTTTCATGCAAATGACACTGGTAAATCTTTATTTGTTGGTTATTTATAATAATACTTTTATTTTCTATTTTAATGCTGACTTTGATGCATAATTTTTCAAATATATTAACGATCGATTTTATTTAATTGCAAATAAAAATGTTTGAAAAACATAACAAAATAGATCGTTAATAAATTGGAGCAATGTATAATACCTCTTATAGTATTTTTTTAATAATTATTTTTAATGGCTTTTTACTTATTTACACATTTCCTAATTTAAAGACAATTATTTGCGGTTAATCGTTGTTTAATTCATTTTAAATATATTTATCGTTTACATTATTTATTTTAAACAGTCATAGACTTGTTTAATATAATTTTTTGAATCCATGACATGATATCCAGCGACAAAATATTCATAAAACAAACATAATATCCAAAAGCAACAACATATCTTACAAGTTATTGAAATTATATTGTCAAAATATTTATCAAGAAAACAATTCTAAGCAATAGAATATCAAACCACTTGATTTGATAATATGACAATCATTTTTCGTACATATAACATTTGTTTCATATATTATATTCATTTCAAACATTATTCATAATTTATGTAGATTTTATAATTCAGCGTGTAGTCTATTTTAATGCACAATTTTTTATATATTTATTTAACTTATATATTTATTTACAAATTAGTTATAATTAAATAAATTATTATCAAAACAATCTTATATTGGATATTTTTGTATGATATTCTGTCGATGGATATTTTTTAGATATGTTGCATCATTCAAATTCTCTTATTATTATTTTACTATTAATAATTAAACGATGTGTCTATCTCATTGGAATTTGAATACAATTATTTAATTAAATATGGGGTCTCGTAAATATCTTAGAAGGCATGGTGTTTGAAATTTTTTAACATTTATATTGTATAGTGTCATACAAAATTTATAGATAATTTACAATGTACATATTTTTAACTGAATTTATTTTTTTTAAACTAGAAAGACGTATTTAATATTTTTAAATTAAATAAAATTATCATAATTTGTTAAGGTAATAGATTATGACAAATGTTTTATAAATTTTAATGTTATACTTTAAGGTGAAATTATAGTGTTGCTGTCATGAAGTTAGAGTGTTTTAATTTATTTCCATTAAATGATTTAATATTAAAAAATACGCCATTTTTGGGAAATACTATTTCGTATAAAAATACAGTTATAATAATGGAATATAGCTTAACTTTTGAAAATCATTTTTGTTATCATTTCAAAAACAAGTGACAGAAGTTTATTGTGAATCATTACCTCACATTATAAACAAGTAACTTATCATTACAAAGTTTGCTTAATTAAATTATTTAATGAAAATAAGTAAAAATACACTAACATAAAAATATATGACTGATATTTCACCTTAAATTAGACATTTTATCAAACATTTTAAATCCACATACTCAATTAATTTGCTCAAAATTGAATACCTTGTGATTTCTATTCAGTCGAAAGTAATCTAAGTATAACTATTAGTTTTAGAATTGAATATGACAAAACTGTTCTCTGTAAAAGTCTTGCATGGTCGAGACATTATCATGACATCCGTCCTCCGAATGAAATCCTGTCGCTTGAGGTTAATTTTGATCGAATTCAGAGTTTCATTTATGTAGAGACAATACGAAGTGTATTATAACGATATTCGATGCGATTTAAACGTTTTATTCAATATAAACATTTTAGATTGACCAATGTCATTAATCTCCATTTTGAATTGGATCATGTAAAGTATAATTTCACCAGTAATTCTTTTTAAATTAGTTTATTATGCCATATTACTAACACTTCAATCATAGAGGATCTTCAAATAGTATTTGTACATCAATATCTTCAATATCGAATTTATCGCACATATTAATAAGTAAATAATAATCAAATATATTAGTGTCAGTTAATTTAAAATGTTTCTTTGATCAATTTAATAATGTGAAATAACTAATACTTTAGGAGCACTTGCTTATTTTCACTTAGTTATATATTCGTTAATAAATTTTATATAAAAATTTTACGATTATTTTATGAACGGACTTCCTTGATTTGTATAATTTTTCATGTAACGTTATTATTTATTGCTATCATTATCCCAAGTAGCATTAGTCATTTTGTTAATTAAATGTAAAATCTTTTTTCCCAGTGTACTATTTAATATACTATTACGCATATTACTTTCATTAAAACTTTAATATAATTGTAGATATGTGGAACACATTATTCTATTTTATATGCATTAATATGTTAATTCGCTTTAAACATAACAATCTGCTTAAAAATTGCTACCGATTAACATTTATTTTAATGGAGAGAAAAGACTACAAGATGATTTAAGTATGTCCGGAATTGATTTTCTTTGTTTGAAAAAGAATCTGTCTCGGTAATATTTGAATCGCCGTGTATTTATTGTGCTGCTCATGAAGTATATTATTTGTCGTAGTATATAATATAGACCTTCAAAACAAATAGAAATTGACTTGAATTACAAATTAACTTTGAATGGTGTGGACACACTAATAATAATAATGTCTATTACCTCAATTACATTATGAACAAAATTAGTTTACATTTAACCATTTTAAATGTTGTTCATATCATTCATACGTTTTAAATGTAAATAATAAAGCCATTTGTATAAAACATTATACATCAACTATTTTTATATTCATTCAAAAAAAAAGAGCCACAACTTCTAATTCTAAGATTACTCAACAATGAACGAGTATAAGATGATAAGTTTTAAACTGTATACTCAATAATAACAAATTTTATTATTATTACTTCCTTTCCATAATCATGAATTGTACCATTTAAAATTCTTTCGATTTCTTTAATCGTCACAAGTTTCTTACATCGCAAAGAAGATCGTTATAATGGCATTTTGGTTAATAAATCAAATATTCAAATGTTTTGCATGGATTATAATTAAAATATGCAAAATTTAAACAACCGAACAGACTGCAAAATATCCACTGCGATATTTTATAGTTAGATTTAATATTTTTTAAGGTCCAACTCAACATTGTTAGTTTTTTTTTCTTTTTTTTTTTTCATTTACAAGTACATATTTTATAGGACAACATATTGATGAACCTTACTTTTACATATGCAATAGATTATAAGCCATATTTTACACATAGAATCGGCGACAATTAATGTCGTTCTGTATTAACCAGAGGCTGGACTTTAACCGAGTTAATTAAATGCTGCTTAAATGCGTTCCTGTATAAAGTGTTCAAATGTTGTCTCTTATTTTACTGAATTAATTATCTATTATTACTTGTCTATAATTTCAAGAGAATCTGTAAAAAAGAATTTTGTTTACAGCTCTTAAGAAATGAAGAAAGTTTATCAGAAATGAAAAAAGAAAGCAATTCAAAGCGATTTTTTTCCTTTTTTTTGAAGGAACATTTTGTATGAATCCAATGAAAATTTGGAGCTATTTAAAGCATTGAATTGTTTTAAATTGAAATTACATTTTATTTTTTTGAGAAAATACTTTATAAAGCATGTGATAACACTCATTTTATCTTTGAACGTATATAATATCGCCAGTAGTGTGATTCTGAGATTATTTGCTCATGTATTTAAATAATTTGTTTACCATGACTATATGTAATTTAAGGATTCATAAGTCGAAGCAATTGAGATTCGTATGACAAAAACTTAATTTTAATGATATAAAAAAGAAAGCGATACTTATAATAATATTTATTTATAATGTGACTCTTAATTGCATGAAATGTATGAAGAATTATGAACGCGACAATTTTGTACCAAAAGTTATTAAGTCTTTTGATAAATCTTATTATATGTAAAGATAAGAAAAATGTTTCGAAATTTTGAAAGCTTTAAAATCTTATTGTAAAAAATGACTGAAAAGTTACTGTATATCCAGTTAATCGTATGTGTTCGATTTACGGATAAGCCTTTCGTTTCGTGTTCCTAATAAATTTGTGTGTTTGAATTAGTACATGAAATACAGGATAAAATAATGAACAAAAAGAAGCGTCAAAGATAAGCACAGCTCTCATAATATTGTGCCAACAATAACAATCAACTCCTTACGCGCTCATAAAAACTTTTCATCGTAGTAATGATTAGATATTAATTTCGGTTGTATCATGTCTATTTATTGAAGTTAGTGTCACAAAACAGACAATAAATACTTATTTATCAAAAATTATTTATTGTCTATTTGGTGAAATTAATTTCAATATGTATTAAAACACTACTCTTTCTCGTTATACTGTTACAATTGTGCAAAATTCAGTTTTTAATAGTTTTTGAAAATAAATTTTATCCATTGTATAATGCACGAAGACGGATCGATTAAGTTTGTAACGCATCACAATTTTACAGAAGTTAAATAATGATTCTTTTTTAAAATTGTTTTATGAATTAATTTTAATTATTAGCATAGTCTTCTGACTTTTGTTGCACGATTCCCTTTTAAATCGCAATACGTATGTAATGTGGTTGTGCGCAAACAGGTGCTGAAAAGAAAAACAATTTGATTTATGTTGTTTATAATGTCAAATCAAATTTTGCACTTAAAACAGTGCCACAATTCACTGTTCTAGGTCAGCCGAAAAACTGTGTATATATATAAACTTAATATTAGTTTTTACTGTGTATGATATGATAAAGTTATTTTTAACTCAAATTTGTACATAAATACTAACTATTATAGCGTAACATCCTCGCACTGAATGTATTGATAATTGTATTGAATGCTAATTGTTAAATATTCTTGATTTTGTAATGTTAGACATGCGTTTGAGAAAGTATATGACTGTGTAACCTGAATAGCCGTCTTTAAAAATAGTATAAAATCAAGCTCCTCCAAGAAACGAAACCTGCATAGGCCCAATCAGACCATTATGAATTACTTTACTGGCATATGTAGTCTTCCTGCGATTTTTCTGAGGGAAGAGTAGACGATGCCGTTTGCCAAAGGGACTTTCATCACAAAAAAATTGGAATTAATAGGACACATAATAAACCCAGGAATATGTAACAAATGTAACAAAATAAAACAGGACATCCTTTGGCAACAATAACATAGCAAAATTTAAATTGTACTATCAACTGTTTATTTTAAAGGTGGTAAAAGTCCATTTTTTTAATTTTTTTAGTTTACACTAAATCAATCACAAATTATGTGATATATCATTTAAAAACATGGATTTATACCGCTTTCAAAATTTGTGGTTGATTGTAACATTCAAATGCAGTGTTCAGTGTAGTGTATCTTATGAATAAGTTTACTGTTAAATTTTCTTTGAATCTCAAAATTTCTAGTTTATTATTTAATGAATTATGCATTCGGAATAGTTTCTAGTGCCCTCCCAATTACTCTAAGAATGTAGGTATTGTAAATCGCAATAATCTACGAGTAAACAAAAATTTCTCGTATGTACATTTTTTATTTTACTGATTGATGCATTTGAATTTTTTCTTACAATATGAAACCAAAAAAATGATGTTTTATAAAAAATGTACATGTTTCAAGTAATATATTATATATATAAATAAACTTTTTATATACATTATCAGCAAAAGCTTTGTGTGTTCATAATTCGATATTTAATAATTAATATATGCTTTTATACGTACAAATAATCTCAAGTTTATTTATTTATATAATGTTGAAACAAAATGATCAAAATTATTTAATTTATAAAATATTCTTACAATTTGCAAACGTATAGTATTGTATATATTATACATTGAGTTTGATAGACATTTTAAAACTTTTGTTTTTATCATAAGCCTTTTGTTATATAAATTATGTGATATGTGTAAGTAATGATAAAATTGTTACGTGTCATTGTGAATTTATTAATGGCTCTTATTCTGGTGAATCTCAATAATAAGTAGACAAAAAATTGATGAGCTTATGAAATTTAAAAGCATAATATATCAAATATTAATAAGCCACTAAACTCCAGGAATGATACCAAGAAAAAAATACTGTCAAAATAACTGCCTTATATATACTAATATCATTCCAATATTGATTTTATTACTTGTAAGTTAAACAATACTCGATAAAAAAATATATATAAAGCAAAATTGCTAATTGATGATAAATAATTTTGCACCTTAATCTATAAAAGTTATCAAACTTTTGCATATGTTTTTAGCTAAAAGAATATTTTATAAATACAATAAAAAATGTGTGCATGTTTATATGTGGTTGGATGTCTAGAGAAGCGAATGTGCGTATGCATAATATTGTATAAAAATTAATATAAGCATTATATTTTCTTTATATATAACAAAATAAAATATATACTTCAAAGTTTATTAAATTTTATTTCCCATCCTATCATTACAATTTCAGTTATAGTTAGTTATAATAACATACTATCATTGTATAACAATATTGTATTTAAATTAATTTATATTATATGCATATGTACAATCAAATGGCATAACTATCATAAATTAATTAATGCTTATATTATAAAATATAAGAAAATTCGTGCCAACAGCTTAGTAATTCATTAATGTATAAAATATTAATTCATTAATATTTATTTTTTATTTTCCATTTGTTTAAGCAAGGCTGGTTTAATCAATCCATATCTTCGGAAATATCTAACCATTACTGGTGCACAAGCAATAGTAACGGACAATCTCACTGGTGCTAAAAGTTTGTGTACTCCATAGGCTATAAGAAATGTGGAAGAGTTTTTCATAACTGCATTGAATTTCTCAGTTTTGCCGAATGTTAAAAAGTTTATTACATTTGATATATCCAACCCACTGAAACAAATTTTGATTTATATTTTAAAATAAGCTGTAGATATTTAATAACCAAATTTAATATAAGATAAGACAATAAATGTTAATTTAATATAGGTAATGTGCAAATTTTATAAAATAGCTATTATTTAAATATTCATGTATTCAAAAAAATTATTGTTTTAATTATAGAATTTTAAATGTAATATAACGTGTAATAATTGTATAGTTTTATAAAATTAATTATGTACCTGGAGATTAAAATATAACAAACACCAAGTGAAATTAGTGAAATAATAATATGGAAAATAATAATTGTTTTCCCATAATCCTTGATTAATATGGACATTTTTTCTCGTTTACTCATAGTCTGCCAAGATTTATATGCAGATATTTTCAGTTTTAACTCCTCAGATATTTCACTTTTAGCTGTAATGTTTGGTGATGCTTTACCATTGTTTGAATAACTCACTAATTGAACATGATGTGAAGATATTCTTAAGTAATCTGTACATAAAATGAATGAATAAAAATTACGCTTTTTCCATCGGAAATAATTAACTGCATTCTAATAATGAATAATTTTTACACCATTTACGTAGCAATTAATGAAAATTAATAAAGGAAAATAAAATTCATAATAACGATGAAATGAAAATGCAATAAAAAATTACCTTTGCGTGCAACAATTTTTGACAAATTAAAACAGTTTTGTCTTAATAAGGATAAAGACATGATAATAAGGAAATATTTTGGAGAATATTATTGAAAACTGGTTTATAATAATGATAAAAATGTATAAAATTGCAAAGTCAGTAAATCATAGTCTCGGAAACAATTATTCTTCAATATATTCTTATGAAAATGTCACTCTGTAACAGTCTATTTTTCTGTTTTGGTTTAAGGCAGGTTTCTAAATAAATTCTATCGCGGGGAGTTATCCAGCTTCACATAAAAAATGAGACGAAATTCGTACGGAATAAATTTCGCATCGAATTTTATTAAAAACCAATGGAAACAAATATTCTAAGAAATTATAAATTTTTAAAGGCTCGTTTTCAAATGATGCAAAATATCACGAGTACGGACAGCAATTTTATAACATTTTCAAATACAAGTGGCGTAAATGCAGGTTTTTCTATAAAATTGTTATAGTTTTTCGGATACTGAGTAGATTATAATTGGCAACATTATTTTCGTTAATTAAGCATGGGAAACTCTATTGTACAAAGTTATTAAAATTAATAATCCACAATTTACAATAATAATCATATAAAAATCGTTAGCAACTATTAGAGTAATTTCAAGTGGGCTGTTCCAGTGTGTTCCGTTAGTCTGGAACATTTGCCTCACAGTCCGGGAACAGTTGTCGAGTTCCGTATTTTAACCTAAAAGTTGTTTGTTTTTAAATTGCTTTTACACACCTTAAAGATAAAATGTATTGGTAGCCCTGCGGGCTACCAACATATTTCATTTTCACAGTGAGTAAAATATCGTACTCAACTCGAACAAAAGTGGTTTCAGGTTGGTAACTCTTCGCCTTTGGCTTGAGTTACCAACTTAAAATCACTTTTTTTCTTGTTGAGTAATATACTATTATTTCAACAACTTTTACATTGTTGTTTTACATTATATATTACAATCTCGGGACTGTAACGGCTGATATTTTAGAATCACGGAACACAGTGGAAAACAGCCACTTGAAAATGCTATTAGCGAACGCGCGTTGTCTCATGAAAAGGCGACCGAAGCTTCGCGATACATCTGTGAATAATACAACAGCGACACCATCGTGAATGACGATCGCACATTCGGCAAGTACATAAGTCAGTGAGCATTGAAAATTTCGAATGTATGGGACGTTCAATCGCCGCGGGAAATCATGGCTGCTACATTCGACCAGTACGATAAATCCAGGTAAATTTAAATGAAAAATTCTATGCGGATCATCATCCACGGTGATTCGTTGTGTTATTTAAATATTTTCGAGTCGAATAGCTCGCACGGAAACGTCGCTCCAAATACAACCACAATAGCGATAGGTTCTGCGCGAAGGCCCTTCCATCTCGCTTTCAATTTTAATAAACACGTTGAACCAACGTGAAAAATCTGTCGCTTCTTCGCGATTCAGCCAAAAGTTGGATCAAATCTCGATCAACTACGCGAGCTCCCGATCGATTATTGCTTTTATTCGCGCGCGACAGAATTGTAATTATATTAATGCTCTCTAACCTAGCTGTGCTCACATCTTTGTGTGTACAATAAAGAATGCAACAGATAATCTGTCAAAGACCGAATTTTCATCGCGTTAAATTCATTCAATTAATCGTTTACTGTTGAAAATAAATGGGATACGTTTTAATTATCGACGGTTAGAATAAACCAAGGACATTTCCTTTCGATGTTTTTGTCCCAAAATTAGTCTAATTGACCTGTTGTTTATCATTTTGCTCTTGTTATTATTTTTATTTGATTAGCACGATAGCAATCGCCCGAATATTTGTATATTTGATTATTTCTGTATTAGTAACGGATAGTGACGAATTTAATGTATGTTGACGGAAATTTAGCAATAATATAATATTAGTCATTCTGTCTAAATGATGGACATCTTAATTATTTTCTTTTGATGATCGTTTAATTGCAATTAGTCGTTTATAAGTGAATAAGGCGATTTGGTATGATAGCTATGATGTGATATTAAGCAAAGATGGTTAAATTAAATGGAATTGTTTGTTTCAGCTGGTACTTTGGTGCAATGTCCAGGCAGGATGCCTCTGATTTATTAATGGGCGAAAAGGAAGGCGGAGTATTCCTTGTTCGCGATAGCACTTCCATGCATGGCGATTTTGTTTTATGTGTAAGGGAAGATAGCAAAGTCAGCCATTATATTATAAATCGGATGCAGCAAGGCGACCAAATACTTTATAGAATTGGCGACCAAATGTTTCCTGACATTCCAAATTTGTTGGGATTTTACAAGTCACATTATTTAGACACGACACCACTTATCAGACCGGCGCCTAGGAAGATGCACAGGGTAATCGCCAGATATGATTTTAAAGGAAACGATCATGATGATTTGCCCTTCAGAAAAGGTAACTTTGTTTTTTCTCTTCTACATTTTGATTTAATTTATTACTCATTTACTGTTATTTATGACATCAAAAATATTTTAATTTCATTCTTTCAAATTTCTCGTAAGATTATATTAAGTTCTTCCTTTGTTACTTGTATTTATTTTAGACTCATCAATGTTACAAATTGAAGTATTCATTAAAAAAATACACTATATTGTTATAAACTGCCTCGGAGTTAGTGTTTTTGTAAATGTTATTTTAAAAATGTTGATTTAATGCTTAACAAAAGTTTTAGCACATTCTTTGGGCATAGGAAAATTTAAAATTGATGACAAACTTACAGTTAGTTCAATGTTAAATAATCTCCCAAATTGAGAAAATGTGCTAAAACTAAGTATATTAATTAATTCTTATATATTTTAATAAAAACAAAGAAAGCCCTAATCTAGTAATTAACGCTTACAGCATCGCATTAAAACATATAAAAACATTGAAGAAAGAACAAATCATTTTTAATTTATTTATGTAAAAAATGTTATATATAATACATTGACAAAAAAGTTAATAATACAGAGTTATATTTTTAATCGTCTGAAACATACTTGAATATTAGTTGAATTACTGTTTTAATTGTAATATTATTTGATGACACTTCACAGTAAACATAATAATAGATAAGGTATAATAGATGTTAGTAGTGTTTTGTTCCTTGGTTACACTCATCATTCAGACAAGTGTAACCAATACCTTATACGCTCTATCAAATTAGATGTACTGTTTTTGAATTATTTAATAATCATCTCCATAGTGGGAAAGTTAAATATTTCATTAACAACACCCCCTATTGCAAACTTTCACTAACATCTTTCAACATCAATTTTTTCAATAACTCTTCATACAGATAAATGAATTTGAGTATAATCATAATATTTAGTAATTACACTACATAATATTTATATTATGGCAATTAAATGTTCAATTTTTGATACTTGGCAACAATCGAATATTAAACTGCCATGATATACTATTTTAATTGTAATAATTTAAATTTTTTTTATAAAAGAATATAATAAAAGATTATTTGTTTATTACAATCATACTCTGTCTAACTTTTACACTGCCATATCCTAAACTAGGATAGCTTTAATAACTTAATACAATTAAATTTCTTGTATTACAGGAGAAATTCTGACTGTGATTTCAAAAGACGAGGAACAGTGGTGGACTGCCCGTAACAGTTTGGGACAAACTGGACTTGTGCCTGTACCTTATGTGCAGAAATATGAAGAAGAGAACCATTCATCGAACGAGGAAGTTATAAGACCCGAGAGTGGGGAGAGTTCGAATGCGAATCCCATTATCAACCAAGTCCCCGTACAAACGCCGCACGCAGAAAGTGAGCACTCTTCTTCAGAGAGCAGAACACTCGATCGATCAACGTTGCGCCGTGCCAATATCCAACGAACATTGCCTGCCTTCGCGAAAGTCAAACAGGCTCGAGTGCCAAATGCTTATGACAAAACTGCCCTAAAACTCGAGGTTGGCGATATTATTAAAGTCACAAAGACAAACATTAATGGCCAATGGGAAGGTGAATTGCATGGAAAAGTTGGTCACTTTCCATTCACCCACGTTGAGTTCGTAGATAATGAAAATGGCGAAGATAATCCAGAAATATAACAGCTAATTTGTAAAGTAAATTATGACCGAAGAATCTCTCGCGGACGATTTCATGGTACATGTAATGTGTTGAAAAACGCGACGAGTGAACGATACAAAGAAGTTTTGCAATTACTGCACGCGCAGTGCAATTATTTGTGGAGTGATTCGATCTTAATAGTATGTTAACAGATGAAAAACTGAATGTTTTTTTCTAGTCAGTTTCAATTGGATGAGTTCACTAAGTATTCTTTTTTTCTATTCTTTTTTTTTTTTCATTTGTTATTCCAATATTAAGGTATAGTTTATATTAGTGAACTATGACCCGATATTTCATTTAAACGATAAAATGAATATGACACGATGATCGAATTTCTCCCTCTTGTTGCGTGTGCAGCAAAACTGTGATGAAAAACACTTTATTCAAAGCCGACCTTCAAGCTTAAACCAAAGTGACACTTACTGTTTAATATGATGCCAGAAATGGCATACGACAAATTTTGAAAACACAAAAATAACAACCGTTCATCCCGTAATTAGGTAATTAATTACTTAATACAATATTCACAAATCAAATTGGCATTTGTGATTTTGTGTTATTTGATCTGATAATTCAATTCACACATTGTGTGAAATTGAATATAATTGAAAAGTCATTAAGAATCTGCAATACTTGACGTATAAATTTAGTATTGCCAATGTATTAAAGAAATCGTGACATTTTTCTTCAATTTTATTTTTTTAGGATCATTTTTTTAGTAAAACATGTAATACTATATGTTCTTTTCACCTTTCACTTGACATTTAATTATTTATTCATTAAACTTGTGACCAAAAGACAACTGCAGGAATTTTCGTGAAATATGTTAATCAATTTTATATGTAATATTTACATCTAATCATGCTCATCCTCATTGAAAGAAAATCATTTTCTTAATTTTTAAGATTTAATTGTTGTATTCATCGTATATGTTTCCTTTTTATGTAATAATTATTTAATCGATTATTCCGTGTAAGCAATTTCCATTTTTCTTTTAATTTATGTATTGTATTCATTGATATAATTTCGACAGTTAAATCAGGAAATATAGTGATTGTAAACCTATATAATCTTCCTGTAAACGAGTGCAGTATTAAATATAAAAAAGAAAAAAAAATGTATTTCATATCAATATATAAGATGAATTATGGAAGAAGGTACAAACAGTGGATACGAAACGGCAATTTAACGCGGAGGCAGGAAACGAGCCATACTTGTGAAAAATAATACAAGAAATGTGCCATTATAAAAACTATATATCCGTAGATATCGTCGATTGAAAAGAGATGTGCTTGATTCGAAATTCAAGCAAATGACACGAGAGTTTATGAAACTTTGCTGTTGTTCGAATCGGATTATTATTGCGACATTTGTCAATTACTTTTTAAGCGTACAATATTACGAAGCTACTGTTAAGTAAAATTTTTTTAGATATGTCTGTAAGAAATATTCAGATCTTATATATTATATATAATTTTTTTATTCTTTTAATATTATTGAAACTGGATAGTTGTGTAAGTTAAAGAAGTTATGAACATTTGTGGCTTGACTCGTCAGGTCGCTGTTGCGACCTTTGATTTGAACTATACATATAGTGATTTTTAATAAATAAATGCATA
Organism: Leptoteleia sp. ZL-2020; assembly: GCA_022817305.1. Classification (NCBI taxonomy): domain Eukaryota; kingdom Metazoa; phylum Arthropoda; class Insecta; order Hymenoptera; family Scelionidae; genus Leptoteleia; species Leptoteleia sp. ZL-2020. The sequence continues at coordinate 22,537 of JABFPN010001139.1, forward strand.
ATCAATTATTATCTTCTGTATATTATACTATATTAATCACATTTATTATATTTCATTTTATTACCTGCAATATAAAGTAAGCGCCGAGAAGTCATTGTATTTGTATTATACACTATTACTTATTATACACTCGTTATTATTCCGTACAAATGAATTCGTGATGATGATGTCACAAATATGAAAGAGATACAGAATTAAATCATCGTAAGGCGCAATATTTGATATGATAGTGTATATTTTTCTAAACGTGTATATTATATTCGATTATTATTCCGTTTCTTTTTCATTATAAGTGGATTTTATTGCGGAGGACAATGGCAGCTAGAATATGGAGAATGGTAAAGTGACCGTATTGTAATTTATGTTGAATATGTGTAATGGAGTACATATTCATTACATTAAACAATAAACGGCAATCGTACCAGTGATACTTTGTCTGTTTCAAAACTGCTTTTTTAAATTATATTTATAATTTAAAGTGAACGGAGGAGGATCTTTTAATTATTTATTTTCTTTTTATTATTAAAATATTTTATGCAAACATCCATAATATGCTTGCAAAATCATTCATTTTATTATAATTATGAAAATAATTTATAAATATATTTAAAAGTTTACTTTTTATCACTTGCAAATAAGTATTTTTGTTATTTTAAAAAATATGTCAATACTGTATCAGTTTTCACATTATTTCCAAAGTCGTATATACATGCAATTATTTACACATTGTTATAAACAAATGAGTTATAACAAGGAAATTTAAATTAAGTATTTAAACTGCTTTTAATGTAGCATGCAGGGCCTCAAACACATGCTTATTTAGCTTGTTTGGAATCCAAAATTCACTCACACCCTTCATACCAACCCTAATAGTACAGAATATTTTAAATATAGGATAGAAATATTCCTAATATATTAATTTTTTTAATATTCCAAATGTTTACTATACGTCTTAGCTTTGAGCAGTGTTGAAAATGTTCTCATTGGTTAGTTTATTTTATTAATGGTTAATTCTAAGTAAGAATAATTCAAAAATATTTGTCTAAAATTTTTGTATCGATCTTAAAAAATATTTATGATAAATTCTTGAAATATTAAAAAATCATGAATCTCCTAAGAATACATTAGGAATATTTCTCAAGTTAGACATTAAAATAATTTCTTTGATATATTCAGAATATACCGAAAAAATACTTCATTCGTGGTATATGAATCAAATTTCATTGAAATTAAATGTTCATTCGATTATCTAAAATAAACATTTGGAGAAAAATATTGTTTTTATTATATAAACATGTGGAACTAATACATTTAATATGATAATAAATAAAATGTTAATTGATAATCTTATTATCAATTAATAATAAAAAATAGTAAAACAAAGGTTGACTTTAATCAATCGAATAGCTATTTACAAATTTGTCTTGCTAGGAATATTTGTCTTCTTATCAGTTAAATATAGTTGTTCCAATCGTTTTAATAATAAAACATACATATTATATATATATATATACATAAACACGTACACAAAACAAAGATATCAAGTTAAAAGATACTAACTTTGCAATTAATATAAATTTTAATTTAAACAATATCTTTCGTATTATTATCTTTAACCTGTGAAGCATCCTTTATTTCTAGGAAACACGCCATAATCGCCCAGCGTACGTTTGCAGAACTAGAATTTTCAAATCTGGTAGCGCTTAAATCATACAACCGTTGTGGATTGTATATAACGGTCACGGGTTGGTCGTTGAAATTGTGTAGAAAAGTGTTTTAATTTATTTTGAATTTTAGAAACATCCGGAAAAACGGTTTTGAATGCAGAATATCCATATTGCATAATATGTATAAAATGAGTGATTCGCGTAGTAAGAAAGAAAAAAATCAGCATATTCAAGTGTTTGTCCGCGTGAGGTACGACCACATATAATTAAGCGTCATAAAGTTTCTTTGTTTTGAACCTTCAAAATCTTTCTTTCCCATCTTCTTTCTCATTTTTTTAACCTTAATACAGGTTATTAACTAATCTTGTTATTATTTCCCATATTTTTATTTTAATCATTTGTTTAATATATCAGGTAAAATTAATTCTAATATATATGTTTAAAGTTGAAGCATGCAAGAAACATTGCTATTTTTAATCATTTTATTAATTATATTATGTGACATTATTATTTTATTGCAATTCTATTAATTAAAGAGTGTAAATAATTATATTTTGTACACTTCAATTGGACTTGGAACATGCTTCTTGCAATTTAGAATTATATTTTTATTTTCTGTTTTCAAAATTAAACCCTTTTGTTATTAATTATTAACATAAAGTTTTTCTTACACTTGTTTCATGGTTTTATGAATTTAATTGCTATAATTTTTGTATTTTTTTAAATATACTATTAGTAAAACTTTGCAATGAATATTTATTATGTTTTTAATTTCTATACACAAACATGAATTAAAGTTAATAAATATATATATATAAAAATCATGTTATGTTAACGGTCTAGTTATTTATCAAATATAAAAGAAATGATATAAATATATTTACATATATAATTTATTACTTTTTGTTTAAAGGCCAGCAAATGTCAGTGAAAAAAATGGAAAATCAGTTTGTGTGGTGGATGTTCCATCTAATAAAGACATTGTGATAAAAGAAAGAACAGTAGATAAACATACAAAAAAATTTACTTTTGATAAAGTTTTTGGACCTAATTCTAAACAGGTATATAATTATAAATTTTCATTGATATAATTACTAAATATTTAATAAGTTTTAATTGTAATTATTTATTTAATATTTTTATATATACACATGCTACGGCATGTATCATTTGGTGTGTTACAAGAAGCCAATTAAAAATTAGTTTTATTAAAACATTAAAATTCTTTTATTAACATTTTATTAAATTTATTGAAACTTTATTAAAATTCTTCTTATTCCACAAATAAAATAGTTTTTATTATGAATTTATTTAAATAATAATAAAAAATATTTATTATTTATTGTTTATGAGCAAATAGAGTAAAAAAGAGACACTCAACATGCCAAACGCTACATACCACTCTTTGTCTTAAAGAAATGTTTCAATAAAAATGCGAATCAATGAAGTTGTACTTTAATAATTTAATTATACAAATTAAATAAGTACAATAAAATAAATTACACAATTTTTAGATTGATGTTTACGATGCTGTTGTTAATCCACTTGTTGCTGAAGTACTGGCAGGGTATAATTGCACAGTATTTGCATATGGGCAGACGGGTACAGGCAAAACATTCACAATGGAGGGTGTTAGTAATGACCCTGCAATGCATTGGAAAAGTGTAAGCTTAAGTTAAATTTGATTTTTAATTCAAATGTTTCATGAATTTCAATTTTACATGTCATATTTTATGATTTTATAGGACACAAATGCAGGAATTATACCACGCACTTTGAGTCACTTATTTGATGAATTAAGAGTGAATGATGCACAAGAATATACAGTAAGAGTTAGTTTTCTTGAGTTGTATAATGAAGAACTGTTTGACTTACTATCCCCTTCAGACGATGCTTCAAAAATAAGGTAAGAACATGGAAAGTAGAGATTAAGAAAAATTATTAAGATTGTTAATAAATGGGATTGACATATGTCCAAGCTATCTATATAATTAAAGCAAAATAATCTTTTATAACAGATATTAAAAACAATTTTATATGGTTAAAAATTGATTCAAAATATCAGTTAGTTATAAATTATTATTAAAATAATATGTACATATTTTTCATATACAACTGTTTATATTAGGTTATTTGAAGATGCATCAAAAAAGGGTTCTGTAATTATACATGGCCTAGAAGAAGTTACAGTTCATAATAAAAGTGAAGTCTACAAAATTTTGGAAAAAGGATCTGAAAAGAGACAAACTGCTGCCACATTAATGAATGCTCATTCAAGGTAAGAATTCAAATGAATCAAATGAATATGTTTTATGTTATAAGATGTTTTTCATGTAATTCGATTTTTAATTTAATTACAAATTATCTAAAAATATTTGTATTCTGTATAAATAAAATAAATAAAAATTTCTGAATGTTAACAGCGCAAGTATCTATTTATTATTCTTAAAAAGAATAAAGTAATAATATATTAAATATGTGTAAAATTATAAAATTTAAATATAGTCTAAATAATGTTGTTAATCTGTATTATTTATTTTAAAGTCGTTCACACACGGTATTTTCAATCACGGTTCACATTAAAGAAAATACTGTAGAAGGCGAGGAATTATTGAAGACTGGAAAAATGAATTTAGTTGATTTAGCTGGTAGTGAAAATGTTGGACGTTCTGGAGCTGTGGAACGCAGAGCAAGAGAAGCTGGAAATATAAATCAATCATTACTAACCCTTGGAAGAGTTATTACAGCTCTAGTTGAAAGAGCTCCTCATGTTCCATACAGGTAAACTATATTCAAATAAAAATGTCATTAATATTTATTTGATATTTCATTACCATTTGTTCAATTCATTACCAAAATTTGTTTAAGTAATTTTTTATTTTATATTCGTATAAGTTCTAATACTAATATAAGCTAAAAAGAATTTTTAGCTTAGTAAAAGTAAACATATTTTTTTGCATTATTTTTCATAATGCATCATATCTTATAAATGAAGTAATCCGTTCAAACACGTGTTTTGATTTAGACTAAAAGTAATTGAGCAGTTTATACATTGTAACATGTGAAATTTTAGAGAATCAAAATTAACACGATTGTTACAAGAGTCTTTGGGAGGTCGTACAAAAACATCCATTATAGCTACAATATCACCTGCCAGTATTAATCTTGAAGAAACTCTTTCAACATTGGATTATGCACACCGTGCTAAAAATATTACTAATCGACCAGAAATAAATCAAAAAATGTCAAAGAAAGCCCTGCTTAAAGAATACACGGAAGAAATTGAACGACTACGAAGAGACTTGGCAGCTACTCGAGAAAGAAACGGTGTTTATCTTGCACAAGAAAACTATAATGATATGCAAACTCAAATCGATTGCCAGGGTAAAGAGATCGAAGAAAAGATTAACCACATAAAAGCATTAGAGGAAACAATGGAAAATAAACAAGTATGATTTTTTGTTTCTCTTTATTCTTCTAATAGAAACAATTATAAAAGTTTTCGTGAAAAGTCTATAAATAATATTTAATATCTTTATTCTAGTATAGTAAAAATAGTAAAGTAAAAACTAAGATTAATATATTTTCTTTTACGATAACATTAATTATATTACTTTTAACTTTGCAGAAAATTTTTAATGAATTACAAGAAGCATTTGAAACACAGAAACAGGTATTATCTGAAACCGAAGAAAAACTTACAAAGAAAAAAATAATTTTAAAAGCTACGAAAGAACAGTTAGAGAATACAGAATTTGACAGGGATATACAAAAACATTTAGTTGAAAAACATGTGTCCACTGAGGAACGTCTTTTATCCCAAGCGCAAACTTTGGTTACAGTGGCTGATACAGCTACCAGTGACGTTTCAAAATTGCATGACAAGATTAATCGAAAGAAGTAATAAAATTAACATTTGCTTCATCATTTTACATATAATTACATTGTTGCTAAAAATAAATACTTTTTGCACAATTTTATTTTCAGAAATGTGGAAGCGCAGAATGAAAAAATTGAAAGACAATTCCAGGATGACATTTCTCATCAAATTACAAACATTGAAGAAGAGATGTCTCACTATATTCAAAATATGATTCAGTTCTGTTTATCAAAAAAAGACGTATTAGGTATGAGTGTAATTAGTTATAAGTAAGTTAAACATATTTCAATATTTATTAATTATATACTTTGATAACAGATTCTCAGACAAATCAACAGTGCAATGGAATAGATACAACTATTAAGTATATTTCAAGAGAAGTACCTAGTACTGTGTCCAATATCACAGGGAATTTTTCACAATCTATAAGTAACTCAGTGAGTAATTTTTAAAAATTTTTTAATTGTAACAATTTATATATATTTGTTTAATAAATATTGTCACCGATTAACAGTTTTCAGAATGTGATGAATGGTTAAAGGAAGAAATTCTTGACACAAATACATTTTCTGAAAAAGAAATTTCGACTCTTCAAGAATTTTTCCCTAAATTATCATCAAAATTTCGACAATACTTGGAAAACAAGTTATCTGAAAATCTTCAAACAGTAAAGAATGATTTAATGCAAAAAATGACTGAATTAGCGGATAAGACAAACAAATCATTTGATGTCATGTGCAAGAAGCTTAGAGAAAATTATGACGAGTTAGTAAATGATGTATTACAAATGGAGGAATCAATTAAAACGGAACTGAAATTAGAAAGGCAAAAGTTTGCGGAACGAAATGTAATTTACGATGAGTTCAGTCAAGTTTATACGAAAATGAAAGAATTAATGGATAATGTAAGTTCAGTGTGTGCATTTCTCTCTTTAAAATTAATTAACGAAAGTTTATATATCAATAGTGATAACATTAATTTTTTCAGCAATTCACGCAAGCAGTTCAACGTGCTAATTTGTATAAAGAATTGGATAACATTCAACCGATAACTAACCATTTACAATCAGCGAGTCAACTTTGTAATGCGATCAATGAAAAGCAGACATGTCACATTGAAGAAAGTAAAAATTTGGCTAAATCAAAGGAAGATGGTATTCAAAGAACAATTAAAAGAATAAAATTAGATATTGGTTCTTCCTTAGAACAGGTAGCATAAATATTTTTTACAACACTTATTATTAAAGCGATTAAATACATTTTAATTAAACATTAAATGATTAAATAATAAAACAGAATCAATGATTTAATTTATCTTGCATTTTACAGAACTGGACTTTGGCAAATACTACCAAAGCTCAATGCAATAATTTGGTCACTGAAATGGAAACTGAAGTAAATGAACATGTAAATGCAATTAGTTCTTATCAAATTGCTCGTCAGAAGAGTGAAATGGAGTTTAGAGAAAAATTGAAAGCTCATAAAAATACTTCAGCAGCCTACATTGAAGTAATTATACATCATTATTATAAAATATTTTAACCTGTATAAGTAAATTTAAGGCATTATTAAATAAAATTAATAACTCACTTTTTTATTATTAATTTCTTTTCAAGCAATTAAATAAAGCAATACAGGATGCTGCTGTGAATCACGAAGAATTCATGGAGAGCGAACGAAGAAGACTTGTGAGTACGTGTAATGAAAACAAACGTAAATTGGATTCTCAAAGTATGGAAATGAATGAATGGAGAACAAATATGTCAACACAGTTGCATACAACGAAACATCAAGTTGACAAATTTTTATTAGAAGATCTTAGACGCGACCAACCAACAGGTATTTAAACTATTTACAATTACGTTCATATTAATTAGATATATTTTTATCTTATTTAATTACCTAATAAACTTTATAAATTTGTTCAAATGATTAATTTCTTCAGAGAATTACAGATTTCATAAGTCGAATGCAATAGACATTTAATTGAAAACAAAATAATTGATTATAATGCTGCATTTTGTTTATATAATGATATTAATATTTATTAATAGGTACAACTCCAGTTCGAAGGGAATTTTCTTATCCAAAAGCGCTTGCAAATACTTCCCCACATGAACGCATTATCCAACGATTTAAAATGTCGCGATCTGAAGAAATGAAAATTACAAATTCTGATGAGGAAGTATGTTATATTTTTAAATATTTTCAGAAGAATGTAAAATACAAAAATAAAACGAAAAATTTTAACTAATTTAATTTTGTAGTCTGCTGATGAAACTTTGACAAATGGTAACAAAAACAGTATTCAGTTACCAATGAATGGATCCGTAACTGAAATGTCAACATTTGAAAGTAACGAAGATAAAGTTTGTACATCAACGCCAAAAATACCAAGTACGAACGAGCGAATTGTAACAAGAACATTATACTCATCTGAAATTGCTAACAGCAAAGATAAAAATCATCGTGAAATTAAATCCTTGCCAGGTGGTGACACGATAAAGGTATTTTTACTGAATTAAATGTATTAGTATTATATATGTTTAAATATTTCATAAATTAATTGTGATTTCTTCTATCTTTATAGAGCACTGATAAAGAAAATGGAGATGACGGACTGATAGTTGCTAACAAAAAGCAACAAATGAAACGTATTTCTCGACTCAGTCAAGCAACTCGCAAAATATTGGGGTCGTCAAATTGATTATTTTTTTCATTACATATACATAAATTGAAGGTCTATATAAATGGTATTACATAAATGAAACTATACTTGTTTGCTCATGACATCATAGATTACTTAAGGCTATCACTCTTAGCTTCACATAATTTAGTAATCATATTATGTGTAATTTTTGCATTTATAAATTACATCTTATATTTAAACATAAAACTGCATGAGATTTTCTGTAATACGGAATATGAATATAATTTATATGTTTACATTGATTTAATACTTTTTTAACCACTAAGTTTTTAGTTATCAATTTTAAAACAAAAGTAAAAAAAAGAAACTGTTTAATAATATCACTTTAATAAATTACATTTTTTTAATATTTAATGTTTAATGTATAAAATTTTTTTATGTATATATACATATTTGTAAAAAGGCAGTATTTTATTTTCAAATTAAAATATATTATATATTATATAACATACGTTTCCATTTTGGTATAAATATAAGTTTAGTAATATTTTTAAACAGTGTTACTTTTCACAATATTGTATTAGAGTACAAGTAGCATTAAATTGTTTGTATCTTAAAAATCATACATGTGTTGAAGTCTTATTATTTTTTTAGAGTAATTTTAATTGCTGATACTTAATATAACTAGAATTAAGCAAAAATTGCTGTTTTGTTTGGCGAAGAATTCATAATTTTCGTTTTTTTTCTTTTGTAAACAAAACTTGATGCAAAAAATGAAATGTAGATTTCCAATAGTGAAAATAAAAGTTTAAATAATTTGTATGTTCTACTCTCATTAAAGATTCCAAGTAGAAAAATAATTTAAAATCGATATTATAATGAATAAAACTAAATGAAAGAATTAACTTGAACTAATAATTATTTATTATTAGTTAACAATAACAACTAAATTAGTAACATTGATTGACACTAATTATGATTTCAAAATATGTATAAACACTCTGTATTAATTTTGCGATATTTGTATAAATAAAAATCAATTCTTATCCAATTTTATTATGAGAATTGAATATCACATAACGAGTGAAATGTAAATTGTTCGAAATCAGTTTCTGGATTGTTTAATGCAAGTACAAAATCCAAAATTTAAATAATAAAAAAAAGAAAGAAAATGGAAATATAGATTCGAAAATTTAAAAATATTTAATTTTAACTTATAAACTAATATCAGCTGCTTTTCATTGTTGCGTTTGTTTTAATAGTCTGTAAAGTTTTTTTTAATCTATTATATATATACATATATATATATTTAAACAGGTGGATGACAAAAAAGGTCGTTTTGAGGTTGGACAAAGACGGTAATTCTCGTGGAAAAGGATACTGAAAAATGCTGAAAAACGCTGAAAAATATTTAAAACACTATTAAAGTTGGGAATTTTCAACATTTTTCAGTATTTTTTCCCACGAGGGAAAATCTCAATTACTCTGTAGCACGAATTAAAAAAAAAACTATTCTAAAAATAATTGAAAAATAATATGTAAATGAACGACCTATCCTATAAATAACCCACATTTATACCGTGTAATACATTTTAAATGTATTTTACAGGAAGTAACGTGAATTCAAGGAATTTATCCTTATTTTTTATAACAATGAATATTTCTCGACAAAAGATACACATTTAACGAGCTCGTTAAGGAAGCCGGCCGTCCTTTTTCAGCAATTTCATCGTCATGATTCGCAATTCCTTAAACGTAACGCAACAAAACAAAAGCACTAAAAATGCATTTGTTTGAATCGTTGCGAAATACAAAGAGATTGGCGCGCGTCAATAATTTTAAATCACCGAGCGAGGTTATGTGACGGCTGAGCAGGCTGATGAGAAGCGGCGCGCGAGCGAGCGAGTGTGTGTGTGTGTGTGTGTGTGTGTGTGTGTG
>JABFPN010001140.1:0-32668 GCA_022817305.1 Leptoteleia sp. ZL-2020
CTTTTAATGTTTACGTAACATAATTATCTTAAGCTTCAGCCATGTTGGTCTTCCGTGACCACGTGACTACATGGACGAGTGACTGCTAGCGCCTACAGGCGGATAGGAAATTAAGAAATTGAGAGATCTAATAGAAAAGCATAGGACGTGTCACAGGGCTGCCCATTGCCTATGTTGTTCATAAACCAATTAATGAACAGTTTATTAAAATTTAATAAACAGATTGTTAAATTATATGAAACTGCATAGAATTACTATTTTTAATAAACTATGTTAACAAATTTTAATGAACTAGTTTTCCATATAATGGTGTTCTGTAAGTATAATGCCAAAGTAGTAAACTTTTCATTAAAAATTGATATTTTTTTCTCTCCGTGTACTTGATCTAATATTTCATTCTATCTTTCATATTTATAATATCAAAAACGTTTCATCCTTTAGTATTATATTTATGTAAAACATTTATACCCGGCATGACGAAATTGGAAATATATGGAAAGTCCAATGGTTTGATCCCCCTTTTGGAATTGGCACGATTTAATATATTCCTCAGCACTTCTCTCTCCTGCATCAAACTCATCTTACGGATATGCTTCTTCGCGCGTTTCTTTCTACCACCTCCATCGCGCGCTTTTCTCGTTTGTTCGTCAGCTTTATTCGAAGCTCGAGGTTCTTCTTGTATGCTTCTGGCTTTTGAACTTTCCCCATCGGACGCTTTTTTCCCTCTTTCCGTTTCATCACGAAGATCCATGTTGAGGTCTCGCTTGCTCGACAAAATAGTCGCGACGTCGACGGCAACGGCCTCCCGATTAGCCGCACTTTTTTCGCCCATTATCATCGGCGTGTCAATTTTATTTTGCCTGGCGGAAGTTGCCGACTCTTGCACTTTCTCTAACGAAGAAACATCTCCTGATGATACCATGTCCCCTTTTTTGTTCTCAATATTGGTCTCCTCTGAAACTCTTACACCGTTGGAAGAGTTGCTTGATTTAACTGAAATTTAAAATGTATAATATCGTTATTATTGAACTGAATATTATTATAGTTTTATTATTTATAATATACTTTTTACTCACCTTAAAAATAAAATGTGTTGGTAGTTAGCAGGGCTACCAACATATTTCACTTTCATGGTGAATAAAATATGGTGCTCAACGAGGAAGAAAAGTGGTTTTAGGTTGGTAACCCTTCGACTTTGGCCAGGGTTACCAACTTAAAACCACTTTTTTACCGAGTTGAGTTATATACTATTAAAGAATAGATAATTTTATCATTATTCTTATCTATATATATATTTGTGATGAGTATTATTATATATTAAATATTAAGATTTTTGTGAAGGTGTTTCTATGCTATTTACACTGAGAAAAATAATATAGTAATCCTGGACTCTATGTGTTCCTGTATAAAATAATGCTCGAAAATGTGACAAGAAGTACCACAGTTCTGATAATTGGTACTTGAAAAAGTGACACCGTTTACCAGACTGTCTGGTACTGTTCTTAACATTGGAGCATAGAGTCTCAGAATGCCAGAAAGTATAGTAACTCTTATTATTTTATTTTTCTCAGTGTACATTATTGTAGTTCACCACTAGATGGCACTTCGGCTCATCAACGATCATCCATTTACAATTATATTTACAGATATATATTTATGTACATTATAATATATATATCTTTTATACATCATATATATTCACTGCTATTTAGGCAATCTATTATGCAAAAAATCAAATTTTTTGTTTTATACTTACCCATTTCTTCAAATTCTTCTTTTGAACTTTCTTTATCTTTATCTTTATCAAATTCTTTATCTTTAGAATCTAAAACTTCTGCTGAGCTTTCGTTTTTGTGCCCCTCTTCTTCCTCGGATTTCAAAACAGTACAATTTTCACTCGTATTCTTCAAATCACTTATCTTTTCTGATTTCAAACTCGACCCATTTTTGTCACTTTTCATATCCAACTTCAAAGATTCATTATCAGAATTACTTTCAAACGTTTCAGTATACTCATAATCATCTTCTTTTCCATCTTCATGTTTAACTTCAATTGACTTTGACTTTTCACTAACTATCGATTCACTAATGGATTCCACTACTGATAAAGACTTCTCATCCAATTCCTCTTGAATCGTCTCGTCGGAACTCTCAATGTTAGATTCATTTTCAGATTTACTTTTTGGAGATATGCTTCGTTGATGATTGGGATGATCTGGAGAAGTTTTACTTGATTCAGACTCAATTTTGGATTCAATTTTGGATTCACTATTGGATTCAATTTTGGATTCAACTTTGGATTCAACTTTGGATTCAATTTTGGATTCACTTTCAGATTCAATTTTAGATTCAATTTTGGATTCAATTTTTGATTCACTTTTCGATTCAATTTTGGATTCACTTTTAGATTCATCATTAAAATCATCGTTGTAAAGTGGAATTTTTATGTCAATTTTAGTGGTAACTTGTGGCTTCTTTTTAATCGCTTCTTCCTCGTAGTTATGAGAACTCTCAGAACTTGAGTTGTCCTTGAATTTTCGAGTTTTGTATTTTTTGTCAATTTCCTTTAACCGAGAGAAAACGTCGTTTATCTTGGAGGGATACATACTGATCACAATTAACTGTAACTTAAAAACAAACTCGGTGGTTAACAAGTTTATGTTTCAATTTGTGACACTGGCTTTCACGCCATGTTCATGTATTGATTGTTTCCATGGTGATCAGCAGGTGAAAAATATAAAAACATACAGAAATTCGTGCAATATCAATTCAAAAAAAAGTGTATCAAATGTTTTTAATAATTAACACAGTATCGTGGCGATGATTTATTTTTTATTTAAAAAAATAACATTTTTAATTACATATTAATTCTGTTGTTTTAATATATTTCTAACACTTTTGTTCATTGCAGAATTACATCACCCATTAAAAAGTCTATTAGAAAAATAATTCTTTCCATAGTAAACGAGAAATTATGAAAAATAATTTTCTTTTTTATTCGTTAACAAATTTTACAGATTTTTACATTTCAATAACTTTGTATAACTTCTCGTTTTTTAGGATAGGATCTTATAAATTGAATGTTATCTATTTCGTCTGTTCGAGTGCAATAAAAATGAATATATTTCTTAAATATTAATGATATACTAAAATATTGTACAATTTCTCTGGTAATCTGTAATCTAGATTAGTTTTCCTACATTTTAATTTCTCTAGATATCCTTCAGAGTTAAATAAAGGGAAAACGTAACATTAATAATTTAATTTTCCGTCTTTTGTTCTCTTATTTACAAAAATTAATATCAACATAGAAATTAATATAAAAAAAACAACGAATTAGCATAGGCAAATAAGATAAGGCATAAAAAAATGATTCTTTTGATAATAAAAGAATCTGTTGCTGCTCCCAATAAAAAGTTCTCCATAAATATTATTTCTTCTTTCTAATAATATAATATCATTTACATAATAATTAACAGGGAGTAAAATGATCTTTTCAATCTCCAAGTAACTCTTCAATGCCCTCTTCGTTGTCCGACGAAAGTTCCCTTTGTACAATTCTCTTGTAACCCAAAGCTTCCAACAATTTGGTATCGTAATAATAATTCAAATTAATATCAGGTATCAGACGCTTGAGTTCTTCGATGCTCGCGCGGGCTTTCTCCAATTGTCCAATTTTAACATAATGTTGCGTTATAGTCGCGAATAAATCTCCACGTCGAACCGACTGATCTAGTTCCGCTCCTTGGGAATCTAACAAGTGTCGTACGTGACTCAGAGCTGAATCCGTGTCACCTTTATCAAAAAGTCTGAAAATAATAATAATAAAATTGATGAAAATTATTAAACTTTTACAATTGAATGGAAAAACATTACACTGAGAGAAAAATACTATTTTTTAATAAAAAAAGTTTACTAACTTGGCATTATACTTGTAAGTAAACAAAATTTTTGGTAATTAGGGACCCACATACCCCCCTTCCCTTAAGGTGGGATTATAAAAGATGAAATCGACGTATTTCTTCGCAATGATTACAAAAAAAAAGGTCGCTCTCTGAACGTTCAAAAGATATGGCCAAAAAACGGTAAAAAAGGGCAGTATTTTGCAAATATCTTCAAAACAGTCAAGCAAAACTATTTTTTTCTTTCATAATCGTAATCAGCGCAAAAAATACACACAGAGAGAAAAGATTATTAAAAATTACTGACATTGTTAGTAAACTGGTTATATATTTGCAAAATTCAAGAAATTACTATCTTAAGTTAGTAAAAAGTACCAATTTGTTCACAATTATTCTTAGAAAGCTTACACTTTTTACTAACTTAGGATAGTAATTTTTCAAATTTGTCCAATATAAGACCAGTTTACTAGCAATGTCAGTAATTTTTATTAATCTTTTTCCCCAGAAAACATGTTTTACATCATTTAGGTCAGACCCCACTTTGGAGGGTGATCCATAATTACCAAATTTTTCAATCCAAGCAAATTTGTAAAATGTTAATTGTTATTTGTTAAAGTGATTTTATTATAAATTATTAATGTAATGCAATTATAGTAAGTTTTAACAATAACTAATTGCCTTTTAATATCCAAATATTTCTTTATCGTCGACATTCTCGCGTTGACCATATCGATAGCCCTTTTATGTATATCCGGATCCCTTGGTTCCTGTACTTTGGCAAGACATTTAGCAGCATGATTCAGTGCGTCCAATGCTTTTTCGTAATTTTGAAAGTCGTCAATTTCCACTTGGGCACAAGCCACATAAAAGTTAGCCAACAAGTCCATCGCTTTGGCTTTCGAATAAAACGTTATGATATTCTTCAGAACGTCCGACTGATTCTGCCAGTCCAAAGATTGGAGATAATTTGCCGCCATAATATAGATATCTCTTTGTCGAGATACTTGGGCGAAGAAGCAGATCTTTTCCGTGTCGCCGGACTTTAAAAGTGCCTTCATAGCGCGAAATTTGTTTCCAGCTTGGGTAAATTTTTTCGTTGCCAAATGATAGTTACCCTGGTCCAAAGCAATTTCGCCAATCTTTTCGAGGGTCGCGATACGTGTCTTTTCACGTTCCAAATCCTTTTCCACCTGAAAAAAGAAGAAATAAGCAATATTAATAAGTTATGCAAGAAAAAAATTAGTAATTGCAATAAGTAATAGTGCTCTTGTGGAAAAAAATTGATGAAAAATGCTGAATATTCTTTCTTTAAGTTTCATATAAAACATTATATCTATATCAAAGTTTCTTTTGCAAATTAAATATGTTTTCGTTAAAAGAAAAGAAGAAGAGAAAAGAAACTATTTTAATGAAGATAAAAGAAATTGTTTCGTTGATAAACTACCTTATCAATGGTCATTTTTTCGGCGAGCTCCTCGCTCAAGGCTATATTGTGATTCTGAATCAATTGCAAAGCTTCGAGATACTTTTTACCCATCGCCAATAAGTCGACCGCTTTCTCAATTTGCTCGTTTTGAATGAAATACTCCGCGCACTTCTCGATCAAAGTTGGATCGGAATCGGCATTTACGTCCATGGCTATCAATTGCAAAGCGTTGTACTGTTGCATTTTGAAAGCAAGATCCAATGCTTTTCGAATCAATCCAGCCTTATGGTACAGCAATATCGCGCGATCCGACTGATCATTTTCCTCGTAATACTTGGCCACGTCGATTTGAAATTGCGGAGGAGCTAGCGTAGCCAAAGGCCACAATTCATCCAGCATGTTGTTTTCCTTTATGAATTGCAAAGAAGTACATTCCATTAGTTTAATAACATCAATTTTAATAGAAACGTGAAATAAATTGTTCAATATTTGGAATGAAAAACAAATAAAAATCCAGTTAATGTAAAAAAAAATTGGAAACTAATTAAATAAAAATAATCCCACATCAAAATCAACATATATAAATTGGGATTAACTTCTTTTTAAAAAAACTCAAACATTTAGGGCTTTCATAACTTTCTATGAAAAATAATTTATATAGGTGATGATGATATATAAATGAATGATGAAAAATGATGAAAAAAACTGAAAAATGCTGAAAAGCCCCAATTTTAGCAGGTTTTCAGTGTTTTTTTTAGCATTTTTCAGCAATTATCAGCATTTATCAGCAAATCAATTCATCAATCTTAAGAAATAATATAAAATTTATAAAATCTCATAAAGTTTTTATACAAAGTGTCATGAATTAATATTAATCTTAGAAGTTATTTGAAAAAACTTTATGAAATTTTGTACTATATCTGGCTTAAGATTCATGAAATTCCTGTAGCATTTTCATAAGATATAATAAGTAATTTTTTGTCTAAATTCGTATAAATTCGTATTAAATTTAAACCAAAGTAGTTATTATATTGTTTTCTGACTTAATCCCAGTATACAGTTGATTTTCATTTGTATTTGATTGCCAAATAACAACGATTTGTACCTTGCAAATACGAATCGCATTGGTATAAGCTTTGGCGGTGGTATAATAATGAATCGCCTGTGAAATATTATTTTTTGAATCGTAATGCGCGGCTAAGTGATAGGCGGATGCTGCATGATTCGTTTTGGTCACAAGATCGCAAGCTTCGTCCTCGCGGTTTAAAAAGCAGAGTAATCTCGTCATGGACAAAGTGTCTTGTGCAGTTTCATATAGTTTCAATGCCCCTTCCAAATCGCCTGTCGACTCCACGTACTGGGCATGCCACTTTGTGATTTCCCTATTTAAATGAAACGTTTAAATTAATATTCATGTACAAATATATATTGCGAAAAATAGTATTGCATTATATTATCCCTTATGGAAAAGAATA
This sequence comes from Leptoteleia sp. ZL-2020, assembly GCA_022817305.1. Taxonomy (NCBI): domain Eukaryota; kingdom Metazoa; phylum Arthropoda; class Insecta; order Hymenoptera; family Scelionidae; genus Leptoteleia; species Leptoteleia sp. ZL-2020. The sequence continues at coordinate 6,804 of JABFPN010001140.1, forward strand.
CTGAAAATTGCTGAAAAATGTTGGAAAACACTGAAAACTGCTAAAATTTGAACTTTTCAGCATTTTTCAGTAAATTATTTCCACCAGGAATATTATATTGTATTGTAAAATAAACTTTATTATAAATGGAACTGATGAGTGAAACGTTTTTTAAAATTGAGAATAAAAGAAAAAAATAATGTTCGTAAACATTTAAAAAAATCTAGCTTGTGAAATAAAAAGAATAATATTCTTTTTTTATATCCAAAAAGCATAAAAATGGATATAAATATGAGACAAAAACAAAGTTTGCTTACAAATTATATTATGATAACGTTTCGTTTTTCAGTACCATTTATTATAAGTAAATTATAACAACTTAAACTGGTGAAATTTTACTTTTGGAAGTCAAAAATAAACTTACGGATCCTCTGAAGCGTGCAGGTAAGTTTGCAACTCTCTAGGCGAGGCTAGTAACATTCTGGGAACTTCGAATCGGTTACAGTCCGCCCTCGTGTACATCTCAATGGCATTCTGAATATTTCCTTCGGTTTCGAGGGCTTGCGCGTATTTATAATAGCAAGTTTTCTCGCGAATTTTATCCTCGGTTGTTGCAAACTCAATGGCCTCTTTATATTTATTGCGACTTTGCAATAAAGAGATCACCAAGTCGGGTTTCCTCGCTGCTCGAAACAGATTTTCCGCGTCCTCCTGAAATTTAATACTATTCAATAAAATTTATCCAATATTCAAATTAAAAGAATAGAAATATAGACAGTTTTATTAATAAAAATATAAATACATTTCCCTATTGCGAAGAGAAAGTGTGGAGTGTTCGGACTCGTCGTTCGAGCCTATACGAAAATTTGACTTGTACGACGAGTCGGAACACTCCAATACACTGAAAATCCCTAAGTAACGATTTTTCCCCTAGAGTAGGGTAGTTTCTTCTTCTCGCAAGGTCAATAAATAACGACAAATTAAGTCATCTGTGAAAGAAACCGTTAATATCAATCAATACTCACGTAAAGTTCCAATTCCACCGCCAAGACGCCAACTTTAGCATCCAAACTCAAATCATCATTATGCATAGCTTCTCTCAAAGCCCTAGTACTCCTCGGCTTTTTCATATGCCCCAAACACAATATCGCCATTTCCAACTGTTTCGTCTTCACGCACATCTTAGCCAAACTTTTCCAAACGGCCTCATTTTGAATAGTCTTAATAGCCTTGAAAGCTTCGTCCGTGTTGGCCAAGCTCAAATGGTAGCAGAAGTTCAAAATGGCAGCTTTAGTTGTGGCATCGCAGGTACCCAAATCTTCAAAGTCCCTCATCAATATCCGCTTCACGTGAGTCCTCGAATTGACTGTCGTTAATACAATAATATTGGGAGATTCGACGCTTAATAATCGAAAATTAATATCGTTTATCCCGCGTATATCTTGGACCACCACGCCTTGTTCAATTGTTGCGAACATCGTTACCAGAACTACGCTAGACATTGTCTCCTGAAATAAATATTTGTTGGTTTCAAAAAGTGTTTCATTTGTTTAAAAGAAAACTGAAATTAGTATTGGAGTAGATAATATTTCCTACATTATCCGGGTCTTCGTCTTCATCCTTTGAAAAGCGATGATCCAGCTTTTGAGCTCGACATATTAGCAAGCGCGAATCATCATTGTCCCAACAGTGGGATGTAATTAATCTTCCCCGACATTTCGATCCCCTAAAATGTTTAATGACACAACATCAGTAAATAATTATTCATTTAGTAAATATTTATGCAATCTAATTTTACACTTTGCAAATGTTTATTAGACATTCGTTATTAATTTTTTATCATTTATGTTATATCTTTTTATATGTATAATATGTTTTTCTTAATATTTAACTTCATTTATAAAAGATTATATAAATATTTTATGCTATTAGGGTTATGGTTTAACAAATGAACGAAATTCTTACAATCCATTGCCGTCTTCGTCGTCTGTAACGCGTTCGTCAAAGTCAAATTCATTCATCTTTTCATTCTCAACATCCCAAACGTACAAAATTGAGCTCGGCATCAAATTTGCCATAGCCACTGTGATGGAAATAAAGGTACAATTGGAATTGCACTTCGCTTCAATGATCTCCGCAAAGTCTTCGATTATATCGCACGTTGAGATACCCGAAATGTGCTGCTTTGCTTCGCGTTTGCTTAAATCCCAAACTTTTAAGATTCCATTCAATGTTGCCACAGTGAGGTAAGAACCGGTGAGGTCCATCGCAATGGGTTCACCTTCCTCGGACGAGCTTGGCAAGGTTTGGATAATGCTGCCCTCTATGGAACGCAACTGAATAACGGATGGCGTCAAAGTGATCACTGTACTCTCGTGTAATAATAACTTTTCGGTATCGCAATTGAAACTGGCAATAACCGTGGTACTTAGACCTTTGTCGTTAATGAGCTTATAAACAGCAGTTATTCTTCCCGAAGATATAATAATGTAATCTTTGTTCACCGCCACTTGTTGTACCTGAAATATATGTTTAATAATTAAGCGGTGCCTCTCATAGAAAAAAGTGTCTAATTTTCATTGTTAAAATTTTTAGTTGGGATCCTACATAGGAATTTGGCACCAGAACTCAGCTTAGGAACCTACATAGGAAACTAACTGATTTCCGATGCCAAATTGCTATGTATCAGCTAGTTTCTTAGGTAGTTATAGGATCCTAGTTGGAGTCCTAGGTCGGAAAATAGGATCAGAGATCAATTAGTTTTCGACCTAGGATCCCAGCTAGGAAACTAGGCAAAATCCTATAAATTTTGTAGGAAGTATGTTCCAAAATTGACTGCCAATACTCCGATAGTAAGACAAACATACACATTTTAATAACCCATAAGAAGATGCACAATACTGCCAGTAAATTTTGGAACATGACCTTTGTATTAGCGATACTAAACACGCCATCTGTGAGCGAATACTCAAGGCGTAAAGTATCGTAGTTCGACTACTTGCCACGTAAGTTTATAGTAGTATCTATTTTAAATTATTATTTATTAATTAACATTTTTTTAATTGTTTATCGGATACTAGAGAATACCTGTAAATCAGTTTTCAAAGTGCAAACCAAGTCCTCATATTCTATATGCAATTGCGTTGGACTGAACTGGCACGCAGAGACACCATCGTTGAAGGCAGCGCAGAGTGTTTGCTGGTGTAAAATAAATACATTCGTAACACAATTTACAGCTAACAATGGGTTTCTTAAATAAACCGCTCCCCAAAGGACTTGCTTAACCATTGCGTGAACAGTGCAAGATTCTGGATGAGTTGGCCAGCTTTTTTCCTCCGATTCTGAATTTTGCTTACGCTTCCATAGATAAACACTTCCCAAATTTGTACCGGCTGCCAAAGTGTCTGAAGACAACAATTATTGTATAATTATTTAAATTGCCAATAAAATTTTCATCGATTAAACTTATTCTTGCCTTTAAATACAAAAAATTATACTTAGTATACGCTTGTATAAATCATTAGGTACCATTGTTTTTACAAAAGGATAGGCTTGTGCATATTTCTTGAGGGGTGGCATTATCCAGGTCTAATTCTGGCGGAGATAATATATATGTGTCGCCGGTATGTAAATCCCAACACCTGATTGCTAATTCTCCAGTCAGTATAGCTAACGTATTTGTACTGACCCAGCAAAGACCAGGACCACATCGAGACAAATCCCCTTTTCCACTAAGTTTTACCTAAAAAATGAAAAGATGTATTAACGTGAAAAATATATAGAAGTAACCGATGTGATTGATTCAGACTATTTTTTTTCAATTTGGGAGTTTATTTAACATTGAAATAACTGAATGTTTGTCATTATCATTGCTTTCTAATTGATTTAGATTTCCTAAAAAATGGACAGAATCTATTGTCAAGCATTAAATCTGTTAAAAGAATCTGGCTGGGATCCTACATAGGAATTTGGCACCAAAAATCAGGTAGTTTCCTAAGTAGGTTCCTAGGTAGTCATAGGATTTTGCCTAGATTTCCAACTGGGGTCCTAGGTCGAAAACTAGTTAATCTCTGATTCAAAATACTGACCTAAGACCCCAGCTAGGAAACTAGGCAAGATCCTATAACTACCCAGGAACCTACCTAGGAAACTAGCTGATTTCCGGTGCTAAATTCCTATATAGGATTCCAGCTAGATTTTTTTAACAGGGGTATCACCTTAATAGCTACTATTATGATTGTAATTACAATTACTATATACACTCTAAAAAATATTGTCCTTTACTAAAGACCATTTTCATAATTCAACTTCCAAAAACCAACTTTAAAGAACCATATTCAAAATTTTTCTATTTAAATAATTGATTTAAAATAGTTACCTTTGTAATTTCAACAAGTTTTCCATTTTCCGGATTAGCTTGAAAGTATCCAATATTCAGACCAGCCGTCATCACGACAAGGGTGTCTCTAGTTTGGTGGTGTAACATGTAAAAGATGGGGGCTCCATTGGTGTCCAAAACGTCAATGCATTGACCTTCCATGTCAACAAAGTAAACCATCCCATGCGAGGTGGAAATGTAAAATGCATAATTGTCGCGTTGCGTGGTCACCTGGTTTGGAGCAGCCGTACGAGGGCGCCACGAGGTAAACAGATTTGTCCTGTTATCTTCTTGCACCAATGCCCCACTGAAAAACATACGAGAATTGTAATAGCAAGTTTAAATACAATCTCTTTTTATAGTTATTTCGAATCATTCTTTAATAAATGTTAAAATAATAACGGCACATAATATCTATCCTGGTTCAAGTAACACAATGTTTCGACTTCAAAAATTCGAGCTTGAAACATTATGGAAAATGCAACCGAAATTTCGGATAAGGTATATGAAATTTCATATAATATTGTTCTTGAAACATCATAATTATTTCAGGCTCGACTTTTTGAAGCTGAAACTTTGTTCTGAAAAATATTAATATTAATTACATTTGATAAAATATAAATATTACATTTGATAAAAAATTTTTAAAATCAAGAATATCAAATATCATTAATGAAAGAATAATATTTATGAATTGATGACTTATGAAAATTTTAAATGTTAAATGATTTTGGATTTATATTCGAGATAGAGGGTGCATTACTATTATCATATTACTCTCTCACAACTGAACTGATTTTGAAACATCTTATCATAAATCATTTTCCAAAATTTACAATGAACGAAATACTATTTGAATTTCAATAATAAGCAATTTAAATTAGCAATTAATCTATATTGATTAGTATTGTTCATATTTCCAAATTTTGAAATACTATACCTATTATCATAGGAAGGTTTAGGAGGGCTAAGTTTAAAAGTGATATGCGTGAATGTGTCCTGCAGTTCGTGATGGAACATCATGAGGAGTTGACCTCTGGAATCTATCTTCCATCCGATCATCGAACCACCGGTATCGGCCGATACCAGTCGATTACCATGCTGGCTCCATTGCAAAATTGAAATTGGATCTCGATGCGGGGTTACCATTATATTGAATTCGTTAGATCCAATATCGCCCGACCACATCTTAAACAATAAAAAAGATTATTTTATTTCACATTTTTATATAATTATATAAGTTGACTTGAACTTCCCTAATAGCGAGAAATATTCCAGAATAATCTAAAAATATTTATCAAAAATACTTCCCATATCCGACTCCACACGGAGAGAAAAGAATATTAAAAATTAAGAAACCAGGGATTACAAATTTTAACAAACTGAATTCTAATTTTTGGCAATCATTTTATTTTATGTTTTTTCCGTTGGATGTCGCTATTCATCAGTGTCGCTAACCCATTGCCTATGTTGTTCATAAACCAATTATTGAACAGTTTACTAAAATTTAATAAACAGATTGTTAAATTACATGAAACTGCATAGAATTACTATTTTTAATAAACTAAGTTAACAAATTTTAATGAACTAGTTTTCCATATAATGGTGTTCTGTAAGTATAATGCCAAAGTAGTAAACTTTTCATTAAAAATTGATATTTTTTTCTCTCCGTGCAGAAGTATTTATGGTACATTTCTGGAATTTTAAAAAATCACCCAAGAATGCACGAGAAATATTCTTTGCTATTAGGGTTCCTCTGAAATATTATAAATCTGTACTTAATTTTATGCTAAATGAAAAATATAAATAAAACATTAAAATTATCTTCGAAGGGTAACTAACTCTGAGCTCTCCATTTTCCCATCCTGCTACCAATCGTCGGCGTTCCGGGTGCCAAGCTATCGCGGTCACGTGGGCAAGAATGTTCGCCGGCGACTCGACGTCCGGCAAGGGCTCGCCCTGATCGTCGTAAATTCTAACGTATCCACCTTTCTCCTGGGAATAGGACGAGACCGCCAAAAATGGCAAATTTTTATGCCAGGTTGCGAAAGAATTGACGGATTGTGCCTCGGGATTTTGCACCCGAGTGTCAAAGTAAAGCGTCATTATGAATACTAAACTTTCAAAGCCTTCCTCTTTTTTTTATATATATTTTATATTATACTTCACTTAACTTATCATGCCGATAACAAAGGATAAATAATTTATCTTGATATCTGACACATGCACTGTTGCTTGCACTTTGATTTGACAGTGTTATGACACTTGTTTGTTTTGGACACTATCACTATGGTTACGAGCAATGTGCTTTGAGTTTACCCATCCGCAGTTGTCAGACTACAGTTGAGACAAGGGAAAGTATGTGGGATACGAGGTAACAGTACTTGGGAACATCCCACGATTCTAACAATAACAGGTGATGAGGATAGCTTTAGAAAGGATATGCGGTTCATATCGATACTCTTAAAACGCAACAAGCATTGACTTTAAATGTAAACAGGTTTAGCTGACTTATTGATATAATATATTTATGATAATTTGTTGTAAATACTCTTGATATTTAGCATTTGAGATTACTTTATAAATAAATATAAGATTTATAATAACTCCTTAAAAATAAAACGAATTGGTAGTAAAATAGAGAGAAAAAAATGAGTTTAGATTGGTAACTTTTTGCCTTCGGCGAAATTCTAAAATACAATAAGGGATCATACAATTATATTAAGCAATATAATGAATTAAACACATAATTATTTTTTTTTTTGGTTTGTTTATTTATATTATTTGTAAAATTACAAAATTGGAGATGAATTACAAAAACTATATCGTACTATTTACACTTTATACATGTCTATTTATTTAAATTCCAGTTAATTTTTGCTTGGATAAATAAACCATAAAATCTTTACTTTAAATTCAAGTATTTAGGAATGAAATTCTAATATACAAATTTTACATTGAAAATTAACTGGGAACTTAAATACGGCGTGAGAATATTAACAAGTATTCACATTTTCATTTCACATCAACATACAATTACACGAATTCTAATTTATTATTAAAAAACGATCAGTCTTATACCTCGACGACTTTAGCGATTTCTTCCATATTTTGTAACTGAAGAAAGAAATCAGCTACAAAAATGTTAAAAGCTATTGGATCAATATTGTGACTGATCTGATAAATCATGAACCAGTCCCCCATCCTTAATTTTTTACACATAAATTCCAAATCTTTGCGTGGAATACTCCTGAATTTCTGACTCAACAGGTAATACCTGAGCCTCGAATTCAGGATTAAAAGCGCCCGATAAACTAGCGCCGCAGAAGAAAAGATCATCAGGATGATGAACCAGAACCACAAGGTGACGTAAATTTTCTCGTTGACGGCATTCAGAGGCAATATACAGAGACCGTCGAACTTCTGGATGGTCCCGGAACTTCCATATTTATAAAAATCGCACTTGGTCATTTTAGGGAAGACTGTCGACATTGGGTCGCTTCGATCTCCTTGCTCCTGATCCATTACATTCAGGGTATCCCAACCGTATGTTGTAAATTGCTTCCCCAAGAAGCTGTCCATCAAAAAGCATTGACCCAGGACGTTGAACATGTTCAGTATTTCGCAAGTGACGTACTTTACGAAATAAAAATCGTGCTGGTTTAAGTTTCCGACGAAGTAATTGATCAAGATTTTGACCCTGGCGTTCATGGCTGCCTCGTCGAATGAGATGAATCTCAGACCTCTCGTCAGGGCGCGTGCTCTGCCACCCTCCCAGTACTTCCAGATGTAACGGGGTACGTAAAAGAGAACGGCTTGGAATGACAGTACGAAACAGACCCACTGGTAATATGCGTGGTATCTTATGTCATCTTCTTCTGTGACGTAGTTGCCGACTCCAGGTTGTATCAAATCTACCCCAATTCGACCGGCACGGTTTGGTAGGGTAAAAGTCGACGAGAACCAGCAGAAGGTGTTTACAATGTTCCTTGGAACGCCTTTCACTACGCAGTCTATTGGACTGCCAAAATATTGCGTGGCGGTGTTCATTAAGGAACATATCATTAATAGTCCCATCGTAACCTTGTAATGTAACCGGAAAATATGGTTGTCGATTTGGACATCATCGACTTTCAGGACTCTCTTTACGCTGGAGAATAATCGAAGCATGTCTGAAAGAAATATGAATTTTAATTTAATGATTGGAAGATGTAAGAATAAGAATATTATAATAAATAATAATAACAATGTGTTGTGAAAATATTATAAAGATTAAGTGTATTTCAATAGGCTGAAACATTGAATAAATAAATATATATAAATTAACTGTTTGAATAATGTAAAAGTACAAATTGTTATTCATTTATTTCTGAAATTATTCTTTTCATTAAAAGAAATTGAAGAACAGATTGTCATATCTTATAATAGTACTGAAAATTATTATTGTACAAAATTTCAGAACGATTTATCCAAAATATGGGATTTTTGCCATTTTACCGTGGTATCTCCCCAAATGAATTTAATATAAACCAAAACAATTATAACAAGTAATTTAATACTATCAGATTCTTGAAATATTTTACTTTCTCACGTGTGAAAGATGAAATAATTTATGAAAATTCACCTTTTACGGATTAAAGTTCAATAATAGTAATAATTTAATAACAACATATATATTATATTATACACAAGAATAAAACACATTTCAATAGCAACAGTCAATTTCAACAAATTCCAATTCTCAAAAGAATTATAAATTATTATGATAAAATGTTTAAAAAATACACTCACTTGAAGAATTGATTTTCTTGGAGATTAACAAAAGGAAAGAGTTGTCTTCACGGTGTGGAAAACGTACTTCACCAGTAGAATATTCACCTCTGATCCGTAGGCAAACGAAAAGTGAATAATGTCTCCAAATGGCGAGAATTTAAATGCTCTGAAAAAGACAGTCGTTAATTACATTAGTGACGAAAGAAATAACGATACAAAAAAAAATGTCATTAATGAGGCTAATTGGTATTTTTATAATGAATATATAATTATTTTTTATATAAATATATAAAACACTTACCTACTGAACATTAAATAGCACAACATTAATTAAATGTATTTGTAATTTGATCCCTAAAATAAAAATACAAATGAATAAATATCTATTTTAAATTAATTTTGTTATATCAAATTGAAACGTGATATTCTCCTCGGAAAATAACGTATTTAAAATTAGATATTAAATTATAAATATTATTAAATTTAAATTATTCTGAAATACGATACTCTAAAAACTTACCAAATTAACTTAGGTACCATGTAACTTAAGAAAAAAACATATTTCCTAAATATTTCACTTTTACTAGAAATGTGTTAAAATACGTTAAAATTGCACGCAGATAATGTATATCTTTAAATTAAATTTTCCCAATATATATGGGAATTATGTAAATTGGCTGTTAAACAGTTTTTCTGCGGATTGATCGCAAATTGTTACAAATATGAAATTACCATCTTTCATATTGTTCAATTTCAGTAATTTTTTATAACTTAAATATTTTCAAAAATAGCAAAATATAAAACAAAAATATGACGATTTAAAAGAAAAAAAAAGCTTAAAAACAAGTATACAAATTATAGATATTTTTGAATTAAAAGTCAAATGAAAGTTCCCGCTCAAAATATTAAATTAAATTTCAGTAAGATTAAATTAATTATTTCGAAACACTTTTCTCGTAAACTTGTATAAATGTAGTATAACCAATTTATAGTAACGCTGATGGTTAAAAATAAAAATATATACAATTAAAAGAGCATGTGATTTACACAATAGCAAAGTAATATAGTTTAAAATAATGAAACTGTATTTAAATATATCTATTAAGTATATATAAATTGACCTTACTAACGAATATTACTTAACAGAATTTTGTTAATATTAGAATATATGTTTATATATGTACATATACATTTCATATTCCAGCACATTAAATAATATTAAAATATCGACTTTAATATCGTAAAAATGTTCAATTCAAATATTTAAAAATTTTCATGCTTCATTCCATACAAAAAAGTTGAAACTTTTTGTGTAATATCCGCTGGAGTAAAATGCAATTTCGCTAGTATCAGTTATTAAAGTTATTTCTTTTTAATGTTAATTAAAATTAAACATTAAAAGTTTAATCGTCGAATTATCAAAAAATATTCAAAGTTTAAGTGTACTTTCCTATGAAACCTTAAATACGAATAACAGTGGGACTGGAAAAGAAAACGTTTTTAAAGTACAAAACGTAAAGAGAATTTGATTTCATTTTTATAATTTCAAAAATGTGAAAACAATTTCCTTTCCCTAGTGGAAATTATGTGCTGAAAAATGTTAAAAATTGCTGAAACCGCTGGAAAATACTATAAAGTTGCTAAAATTGGGAATTTTCAGCATTTTTCAGCATTCATTTCCACAAGGGCTTATATTCACAGGTTCGCAAAGTGTTTGCAAACATCGTTCGTTTACATTTTTTCTTTTAAAAACGTTTCTTTCTCTACTTCCACACAGTATCTTAATAAATGTACGCATATAAAATAATGTATAATTAAACTCAAACTGATTTCATATAAATCTTACATACACATTTAATCAAGTTCGTACGACAAAATTATATTTGATAATATATTTTTAATTTCAAAAATATATCAAATTATGTATGTTGAACGACGAGCGAATGATAGCACGCGGTATAAAGGTAATAAATAATACTACATATCATTAAAATTGCTTTATAGACATTGCTTCCTTTTTTTTTATACAAAACTTAAACGATGTTTGTTGCAGTTTCAAAGTATTAAACCATCTATAATTATTTTATTATAGATTCTTCGATAGAATCAAATCAATGTTTATTTTTTGTTTTTTGTTATAAAGTCATCAATGCGTAAAAGAGATATTACACGAACAAGACAAACGATAATTACGCGCGGTAATTAAACATCTGTATTGCAGTATGAGCTTTTTTCGTTCAACCGAAGTACAGCCGTGTACTCCTCCATGAAAACAACTATCTAATTATTATACACAAATAATGAATGTGTGTATACACGATAGATATTACGAAGAAAGAAATTCATATGCGTTGAGGACTTTGTCAGTCAAATGATGTACATGCTCATTTCACTAATCCCATTTTTTTAGCTTCTACTTCGTAGATGAGTAGCCTCCACATTTTAACAACAAACACTTCCGCCTCCTCGTCCAATACCTGAAAAAAAAAACCAATCGTTTTATTATTCATTTTTGTTTAGAAATTTCCATCACGTGACAATTAATTATGTATTAAATACCCAAGAGCTTATAATATAGACGATAAAATTTAAACGATTAATTTTTTTCCACAATTTCATATACATTTAACATAGGAATAAGCAATTAACATATCTGTTCGGTTTAAGAGATAAAATGTACATTAGTAAAAAGTATAAACATCGTTAATTTTTATTAAATTAATACGTTTTTAATGAATGTTTTTTTTTGTTTTTCACCAATTATAGAGACAGTAACCTTGAATATTTGTATTAATTGTTTAGTCTGTAATAATTTATAACAGCATGTAAGGAACAGTACTTTTCTAATTTTTAATAATATTTAATCTGATATGAAATTGTTCAACTTGATATTATATTTTCGATGTAAATTAAAAACCATGAAAAATAATGTTCTTCTTCGAAACTTTTACTCTATCTAAGGGTGAAATCTCGTACTTTTCAAGTGTGAATAACAACATTTTTGGTAATAATGAACCCACGTACCCCCTTATTGATATATGAATAAATGTCGGGGGTCTAAACCCTTACAAGTTAAACAAATTGGGTAAATCTATTTTTTTTTTAAATCTAACTGAACTAACGACACAGGTCGTTGGGAGTAATTTTGGTCCTTTGGACCATCAACTTAAAGTTAATATTTTCAGATTTTTTGGGCAAAAATGTGCACTCCCAACTCTACCTCAATGCTCTCCGAATGACTGTTAATATCGTCTACAGGGAGACAATTCCGTCTCTCCTAAATAACGTAAAACATGTTTTCTGTGTATTTTTTTTTTTGCACTGATTACAATTATGCAAGAAAAAATTAGTTTTGTTTGATCATTTTAAAGATATTTGCGACAAACTTTTCTTTGGATAAATCTTTTAAACGGCAAGAGAGCGACCTTTTTTTTTATTTTATTGTAATCAGCGCGAAAAAACACATCGATATCATGTTTTATAAACCCATCAAAGAGAAGGGAAATGTGGGTCTATAATTACCAACTTTTTTTTGTATATTTGTGATATAAAATATCTACATTATACGTAATATAATATTTTTGTATATATTCAACAATACTTTAACTGTAAATCTGACTATAAATACATAATTGAATTACTATCGGAAAGAAGAATCATTCTCTGTTCTTATATAAAATCTTCACATTTTAAACATTTCATATTTCGTAAATGAATATAAATTTTCCTTACCATTTGTACATCATCAAGAATACCTTGCGGTGAACTTCCAGCCATAACTTTACTACAAATAAAGTCTACCAAAGTGGGTTCGGGTTCTCCTATATATTCTATAATCTTTTTGTTGATCCATGGTCGGATTCGTTTTTCCATGAGAGTCTAAATACAAATCCAAATCATTAATATATTATTAAATAATGCAAGCCTAGTTATTTGATGATTGCCAAAAAAAAAGAAAACTTACATTGTCTATAATACCCCAATCGAGTTTATATTCAAATAAAGCATTTTTATCCGTGGGTATTTTGTCGATCAAAGATTTAATGTGCTTTCGTTTTTCCTCTTGAGATTTTGAATTTTCCTCCTTTCCGGACTTGGCATTTTCTTCCGTCTTCTTCTTCTTCTCGTCTCCGTAATCTATTGGGGGGTAAAAAGGAGAAAAAGTATTAATATAATAATGGAATTAATCAAAAACGAAGCGATTGTTACTATTAAAGTCAAATTAATGATCATACCGAGAGGAACAAGTTTTCGTTTCTTCTGATTATTGGCATTATCGTCATCATCATCGTTATTAAATACATCTTTCACATCCATGCGACTCTTTTTCTTCGCTAAGCTTGACGACACATTGACAGCAGCGTTCGGACTAACCGGAGTCTTATTACCGATAGAGTGATCGCTGCGAGCAGTTGTTCCCATTGCGAAGGGAACAAAATTACCTGCAAATCGTCAAATGATACGCATTAGTCAATTTTGTACTCCTTGTTTGAAAAAGCAAAGCATTCAAGTATATATCGTGGAGAAACGTAAAGTATCAAGCAAGTGATATGGAAAAATTTTCAATTTTTATTAAAATTAAGATATTTTTCACGAAAACAATAAATTTTTTCGTTCGTTAGAATATTTTGCTGGAAAATCAAATGATTCATAAAAATTTCTCGCTTCCAAATCAATAATAATACCAAATCCTCGCTTAATATTCGTATTCAGCGCGGATGCGCGCGCATCTTATCTAACAAATGCGCAACTTCACGTTGAGCTTTACTTTTAACGAACGGATGCGCGCGCATCGCATCCAACAAGCGCGCAACTTCACGTTGATCTTTGCTTTTTGAGAATAACAAATTCAATATTGCGGACGTACTTGAACTAATTTTTTCTGGTTCGCTAGCTAAAGACATGCGTGAATCGTCGTCGTGCTGCGCAGGTATCGATTGCACAGGTGTATTAGAATTGACTGCGGGCGATAGTCTTTTATCCTTCAAATTATTTCTATCCACGTCCATATTCTCGTCCTCGGCCTCGCAATGATGATTTTGGTAATAACGATGATGTCTACGGTGATGATGGTGAGTTCTAGGCGGTGTTCTAGATGATACCTCGGCTGGCACGGACTCCTCGAAGTGAACGGCTTCGTCACTGTCGCTCTCTATTGGCTCCGTCTCTATTGGCGGCATTATCACCTCTTTATCATTCTTAGTCGACTTCTCATCCTCGTCTAAAATGGTGATCACCGGCTTCGGCTTGTACTGCTCTTCTCGTTCAGCTTTCAACTGTAAACGTATAAAAGGTTATTTATATGGTTCATACCGACGTGCGATCTATCTTAAAATATTCATTCTGAAACATCCGAGGTGCGATTCAATATAATGAACTAAACTATTGGTTAGTTTAATTAGCTTGCCCGCACCCATGACTTATCCTGTTTTTAGCCAGATTCTGACATCCCCCCTCCCGGAAGGGAACGAGGAAAAAAGAGGTTTTAAGTTGGCAATCCAAGCCAAAGACGAAGGGTTACCAACTTGAAACTACTTTCTTCCTCGTTAAGTAATAAACTATTATTCAATTAGTTTTCCTAAAACAGTTATCATTCCGATAAAAAATTGGATTCGAACCCCAAAAAACAATTTATGAACATTCTTACGATAAATTATGAAAGAATTAATAGGAATAAATACTTTATTTTAGCATTTATTTCTTGTTTTATTCTAAGTATGTTCATAAATTGTCTTCTAGGGTTGGAATCCAATTTCTTTTGGTAAATTTAACTCTTTATTTGTCTACTTATATAAATATAATGCCAGATTAGTAAATCTTTAAACTAAAAATTAATATTTCTTTCTCTAAGTGCAATAAAATATTCCGACTGTACCCTCTCAAATTCGGCGTCCGGATCAGCGTAGGAAGAATCGGCAAACAGCTTGTCCCGCAACTTTTGCAACTCCTGCTTCTCATTGCGCCGATCGAGCGAGTCCGTTTCCGCCTCGATGGCACGTTCCTCCAGGCGGCGTGACAACTCCTTGCCCTTATAATACTTGGCGTCGTCCCGATCATCGTCGTAATCTTCGAGGAACTCCTTCAGGCGTTTGGCTTCTCGCTCGCGCGCCTCCTGTTTGGCTCTCCTCTTTTCCGCCTCCTTTTCGTACTCCTTTTGCTTGCGACGTTCGCGCGTCTCCCACGCACGCAGTCGTTCCTGATACGCGGCGTCCTTCTCGCGCGCCCGTCGCTCGTTCTTCTTCCGCTCCTTCGCCTCCTCCTCCTCCTCCCGTTCGCGCATGATCTCGCGCTCGGTTTTGCGCACCTCCTCGCGCTCTCTCTCCCGCTCCCTCTCGCGGTCCTTCTCCCGTTCCCGTTCTCTCTCCCTTTCGCGCTCCCTCTCCCGCTCCCTCTCGCGATCGCGTTCCCGCTCTCGCTCTCTCTCGCGCTCCCTATCGCGATCGCGATCGCGTTCGCGGTCCCGGTCGCCTCTCATGCGGTCCCTATCCCTGTCCCGCTCCTTTGACCTGTCATCAATACTTCATTCAAACGTCATATTATATGGTTACGTGTATTTTGGGATAAAAATTTGTTCGCTTTTATCTTAATTACTAGATATATTGGTTACTTTTAGCGAAAGCTTATAGGAGGTTATGAATTAACGTAATATATTTACTAAGAAATTTGTTGGTGGCGCCACCCAATGAACTAACGTAAAGTACATAGTGATTATACAGCTCTGAAAATCGTGAAAAACTTCAGCTGATTGGAACGGTTTGAGAGTTCGATTAGTTTTTCAGAATTTTCCGTTCCTTTGTTTAAATAAATAGGGGCTGCTCTGAATTTATTCGTAATTCATTTTATCGAGAATTTATGACACTCATAATTTTTTATCCAAAAAAAGTTTTATCCAAAATGTCACTTTATCCATTTTGATTTAATGATAAAGTTAATTTATTATAAGACAGACGTCTTGATTAAATACTCATTTTGACTATAATCAAAGCAATATTATAAAATTTGGATAAAACGGCGTTTGTATAATTTAACGAATTGATAATTTAACATTTAAAAGAAAGGCTCGTTTTGATGAAAATGACGTTGTGTCAAGTTTTTATATCAGATAAAATTTGCATATTATGAATTTTGGATAAAATGAATTTTCGATAAATTGCAAGTTAGATAAAATGATATTTTGACAGACATATGTCTGGATAAAATGTATTTTCGATAAATTGCAAGTTAGATAAAATGATATTTTGACAGACATATGTCTGGATAAATGTATTTTCGATAAATTGCAAGTTAGATAAAATGATATTTTGACAGACATATGTCTGGATAAAATGTATTTTCGATAAATTGCAAGTTAGATAAAATGATATTTTGACAGACATATGTCTGGATAAAATGAATTTTCGATAAATTGCAAGTTAGATAAAATGATTTTCTGATATAATGCATGTCTGGATAAAATGAATTTTAGATAAATTCAGAGCACCCCAAAAATAACGAACTATACAACGAGAAAAGATTGTTGTATTCAGCAGAACATTGGAATTAATATCTATTTAGAACAAGTCCAAACTGACTAATAGTTGTTACATTAACTTTACACGAATAAAAGACTTTGGAATAAATGAAGGGTGAAAAGCATTTAATAGATCAATAATTGATTACTTACCGAGAGCGCGATCTTCGTTTATCTCTTCTACTTAACATTCCATCGCCGCGACTTCTATGAGGACTACCAGAATCATTGTCGGGATCATCCTTATGACCATCGTCGTCTTTCCGATCTTTCCTTTCCTTCTCTCGCTTCTCTCTTTCCTCTTTTTCGACGGCTTCCTTTTTTCTTTTAACTTGTGCTTTCTCTTCTTCTTGTTTCTAACGGAAATAATGATACATTTATGTTAATTAAAGTCCATAATTTAAGTTTAAAGTTAATACGAATTCAGACAAAAAAAATTACTTATTAAATCTTGTGAAAATGCGACAGGAATTTCATGAATCTTAAGCCAGAAATAGTACAACATTTCATGAAGTTTTTGTATAAAGTGTCATGAATTAATATGAATCTTAAAAGTTTTTGTTTAGAATCAAGATTTCTAATGAAAAATCATACATCCTGAATATGCTATGGAACACATTGTTTTCTTTTGATAAATTGTGTTAATATATTGTCAGACTAATACGATCAATATTAAATATTAAACTGATCACTGTTAGAAATATATTCCACCAGTAATATCTCACCTTCATTACTTCCCGGAATTTTCCTATCTCACGAGTTATCAAATCGCGTTTACTTTCTTCAATTTCGGCATCATCCAAGTTTAACGTCTTTGCTGCTAGTTTGATTTCTCGTTCCTCTGCGAATATATTAAAAATTTATTACATTAAATTCCAACAATTAATAGTATTATATCATTTTGATAGAAATACAAGTAAAGGCTAAAGAGTTGAGCGTTAACCCATTTTTATTTATTCATTCATTACATCTGTAGTCCCAAAAATTAGTCAGATTAACGGACGTTAATCAAGAAACTTGTGTTATAATTACTGAATAATATATTATTATGAACTAAAATCTTTTACTTTAAGCAGAGTCACACTTTACCTGGTGCTGCCTGAGCCAGTTCCAAGTCTTGTGTGTGCTCCGATATAATTTGTCTGATGCGAGTAAGGGCGTCTGTATCTACAACTCGCATTCCCTCATCCATATAGTCGTCTACGTCCTCCATATCTCCACTTTCGGTGGGAGTTTCGTCTTGCAACGGAGACTGACCACCGCGCAGTTTCTTTCGTCTCTCAGCTGAATAATTAACAGAAAAAACTGAGATATTAATTTATTATAATTGTAGTAAATTAAATTGAAGAATAAAACGTTTTTTCAAATACATATTGTAAACCATCTTTTTGTAACGAGTGCACACGGAAATTGCCCTGTTTCCGTCCTGTTTAGAAGACGGAAACCAGCTGATTATAGATGAGGAAGGAAGCTTACTGGTTACCAAGGAGACGCGGACGGAAACTAGTCATTTTCCACTTTAGGACGGAAACTAGGATGTTTCCAAGGAGACGTGGATGGAAACTAGTCGTTTTTTACCCTAGGGTGGAAACTAACAAGTTTCCAAGAAGACGAGGACGGAAACCAGCAGGTTTCTAAGGAGATGCGAATGAAAACTAGTCGTTTTTCACCATAGGGCGGAAACTAACAAGTTTCCAAGAAGACGAGGACGGGAACTAGCAAGTCTCCAAGGAGACGTGGACGGAAACTAGTCGTTTTCCGCCCTGAGGTGGAAACTAACAAGTTTCCAAGGAAGCGCGGGCGGAAACCAGCAAGTTTCTAAGCAAATGCGGATGAAAACTAGTCGTTTTTTACCCTAGGACGGAAACTACCAAGTTTCCAAGAAGACGCGAACGGAAATTAGCAAGTTTCCAAGGAGAAGCGGGCGGAAACTAGCATGTTTCTAAGGAGATGTGGATGAAAACTAATCGTTTTTCACCCTAGGGCGAAAACTAACAAGTTTCCGTACGCATCTCCCTGGAAACAGCTGGTTTCCAAACAGAACAGAAACAGGGCACTCTCCTTACCCTCGTTACAAAATAGCACTTTTTTATTTGTATCAAGAAACTTTTTTTCGACACTTAAGGTGATCCCGTAAGTCTGCAGTCACGGAATTAGTGTCTTTTCAATTTAAAATAATATAAATAATTATATTTTTTAATAAAGACATTCAGACCATTCTTCAGTTATAGGAGAATATTACTGTTAATAAAAACATATTTTATGACAATGATTAAAGTATAAAAACTTGGAACTACGGTTTTTTACCGACATTGAGTGACAATGAATCGTAGTTCCATAAATTTGCTGTCATTTTTCATTAAAAAACATATCGATATAATTTATAATATACTACTATTGTTGCAGAATGGGCTGAATGTTTTTATTTTACAAAATTATAATTATTGTAATTTTTATTAACATAAATAGCAAAGCCGGTACTGCAGAGCGCTACCTACGCTTACGGCATCATGTTAATATTTCTATGACAGCGTATAAGGCATTGGTTTCTATGATAGCGTATAAGGCATTGGTTACACTAGCCTTACTGATGAGTTTCAGTGTAACCAAGAAACGAAACGCTATCGAACATTTAACATCTTATATACCTTATTATTATTGTTATAATTATTATTGAAGTGTTGAGGCAATAAATCAGATTGCACACACTTAACATACCATCATTATTTAGACACTTGACTAAAAATTTCAGACGTAAAATGTAACAAGTCATTTTTTATTTGTACTTTTACGTCCTTGACACTCTAAACAATGTTTGTCTTCTTTCAACAACCTTTCAATTCTTTACAAACATTGTTTATTTAGATGTTCTCATTGAAAAAAACATCTTATTCCTTAGCTACCCGAAAATGTCGTTACAAATGGCCCCTTTAAATTAAACATCTGCGATGAAATTCTAATTTGCCATTTGATTGCCGGGTACTGATAAATTTCGGAATACCTTTAAACTGATCCAGAATGACCTTTGTCTTCGCATCCACTTTGACTACCAACTTTTTCGTCCCGATTTCCATATCGTGGAGCAATCGGACGGCTCGTAGACCGGCGTCTGGCCCGGCGTACTCGCAGAAACCAAACGCCTGGACCCTCTTCCACGATAACACATGGCCGCAAGCGCCCAGGATGTGTCGTATCATAACGTCCGGGGCTTTGTCCATGATGTTGCCGACGAACACGGTTACGGGGGGTCCCGTCTCTCGTTCGCGGCGTCGATTGTTGTCGTGCCGGGGCTGGCTACGAGGGTAGCGAACTGCCGGGGCTGACGTCTGCATCGCAGATATGGGCGTTGGAATCATCTAATATTTTATAAACATAAGCATTTAATTGAACTCTTGTGGCTGTTTATGGTTGTTATTAATTGTTAAGATTACTTACCCGACCAAGACCTTTTGGAACCAGATCATTAAGACAAAGGTATGTTATATTTCAATGGTAAAATAATGGATTCTAATAATGATGATGATGATGATAATAAGACTGAATATGTGAATGAAATTCAAGATGAAATTCAAAACCCTTGTGTATGATAATGAGATACGTGTTCAAAGTAAAAAAAATGTTTGACACGAATAATTTATATACGAATGAATGAATAATTGTCATTATTTAAATAGAATCCATTATTAAATTGGGATTATTAGAATTATATATGTGCATATATGTGTATATATTAACATATATGTTGGGTACATCAATTTTTACTCGGGTACAATAATGTACAATTAATTTAACATTATTTCTCCCTGTTATTTGGTTTATGATAAAAAGTTGAAGACAGTAAATCTTCCACTATCAATTATCATACTTTATAGTTCTGATAATGAACCATTACAGTCTTATGATATTCTAAAAATCCCAATTAACCATTATATTATATATTAATTATTATAATCAATGAAACATTATTATGTATGTATAAAAAATGGAAAAAGAAAAAAGTTTGGTGCACATTGATATAAAGTTTAATATATATAATACAACGTCAAATGAGACAATCATGAATAGTAAATATAGAATAAAAGTTTCCCTATATGCATTGTTTATTATCAAAAATATACTTACAGTTTTCGTGAGTAATACAATATAAACATAATACCGAATACTAGAAAATTAAATATATTTTATTTTGTACAATTATAACAAATGTACGGTAATTCCACAAAAAAAAGGAAAAAAAAAACTGGGAAAGATTCAGAAGAGATCGCATTAATGAAACAAGAAAATTCAATTGTAAAATGCACAATTTTGAAACAACAATGTACAATGCCGGTTCAATATTATATAGTTAGTTAAACAGAAGCATATATAACATGTTCAACTAACATTATATGCAATAAAACCAACAATTATTAATGTTATTTCAACCTTGACCCCTAACGCTACGTTCAATCAATTGTTGTTTATTACTTTTTAACAAGTACTGTAATTAAATTATATAGATAATGATAAAAATCCACTGTTAATATCTCTGAAATTACATTAATAAACATTTGAATTAATATACAAATTTTGTGGTATCTTATATATATTTTAATTAATTATTTAAATGTATCAAAGTTTCAACTTTTAAAAAAACTTACTATATTAATTTTAATTCAAATTATATATTAAAATTAAAAACTACCAACATATTTTGTCTTTACAGCAGAAAAAATATCATACTCAACTAGGAAATAAATATTTTTAAGTTGGCACACCTTGCCCTTGGCCAGGGATACCAATTTAAAATCATTTGTATCCTGGTTAAGTAAAATACTATGAATGAAAAATAAAATACTATGAAATATTAATATGAATTTTTATTCATTCGTACCAATGAAGAAAATTAAACAATAACTAATGTTTAATCAAAAATGAAATGTATCCAACGTTGCAAAACTAAAAATTTGATACAAATGGTCTTCCTTTCCTTAGATTTTTTGTTTCCACAGAAGCGATTCTTACTTTCAATTGTAAGCGCCTTTGAAATAATTTAAAAAAAAAAAACACCGGTAATCAATGGAATTACTCATCGTTTAAGCGAGTAACTGATTTTTTATGTACTCACGTATCGCCCCCGCGATTGAATATTTGGAACCTCGAACATCGCCGAAGTGGTCACGATAGAAATCCATGATCTATGCACCACCCAATCGGCTAAATACCTAATTAATTGGTTCACCAGTTAGCTTAAGAAAAAAGCAATAAAGAGTCGAAAATAGGTAACATAAACTTTTCTTTTTTTTCGTTATCTCAACTTCATTACAATTTAATTACTTCTCTTCGCTATAATTTTGTTTATTCGCCTTAAAAGTAAAATGTATTGGTAGCATGCAGGGCTACCAACATATTTCACTTTCACAACGAATAAAATACCATACTCAACGAGGGAAAAAAGTGGCTTCAGGTTGGTAACCCTTCAACTTTAACCAGGGTTACCAACTTAAAACCACTTTTTTCCCCCTGAATTGAGTAATATAATAGAATAAACTATTGTACATTTACTCGCAATGAAATACAATAATTAAATTCAATCGAATAAGCATTGTATTTAATATTATTTCAAATTTTATTTTATAATTTACTCGAAAACAACGAAAAATCTGGCATTATCTGACACATAACATGTATTATAATTGAGCTAAATTTTTTTTTTATCAACCGATTAATTACTTGGAACCCGACAAGGGTTCTAATATTTTTTTTCTTTTTTTTTTTTAGTTCATCCTTTGCATTTAAGGGAGTTATCAAAGTTAATGGATTACAAAAGGATGGTGCGGGTCTTTAATAAAAGCTGCATGCAACAGAACCTTGAACTTAAATTGCTATATTAAAGTGTAACTGTAAGTATATTTAACGTATGATACCGCTTTAAACATTTATTCTATATTTAAACACACATTTTCTTTCGTTACTTTCGTGTTACAGCTAAAACATAGAGCTTATTGGCTGAAAAGAAATATAAGAATTTCGTCAAGTTTACAATACATGCAATTCTAATCTCAAGCGCATTAATATCTTGCTATTATCAAAATTTATCGTATTGCTCCAATTATATATACGTCACTCGACCATGATTTAATTTATACAGGGTGGAAATGTTTCACAACTTAGCCACCAGATGACAGTACCACTCTAAGCAAGAATTTCATTAATAAGTAAATTAAGAATTTATTAATAACTTTGCTCCGTGTGAAATTAAAAATGATCTAAAATCAAATTTATATAATTTTTATAATCAAACTTTCTATCTTTTAAGACAGATACAATCTTTTGTGGCTTCATTAAAAACACAAAAATTTGAGTAGAAAAAAATCAAAGATTTAAATTTTATTGCAACGTTCTTATCACTGAATCAATTTTTACTCCATATTTAAAAAAATGTCAGATATAATTAAATGATTGATAAACTGCAGATTAACTGAAAAATAATTCCATTATTTTTCATCAATTAGAACTTTAAGCACTAAATAATGGTCGTGTAATGTACACAACTGTTACCTATAAAAGAATGTCAATGACACAAAATAAAATATCTAAAAACTTTCTCGCTGTTCCTTCTATATAAATAAATTATAAAAAAGGGGGTTGCAAGTGCGTTAACTTGAAAAATATAATTTTCTAATTAACGTGTTGTGCTTCGTAAATATAAATCTATTTTACCAAGGGAAAATAAAATTAAGTGAAGCAACCAAAATGAGGATTTGTCTAATTAATAATTCCATGGAAATAAACGGAATAATCATGCTTGAAATGAAATGGTAATGAAAATAAATGAAAAAGTGTTACATATACGTACATGAGCCATAGGCATTACACTCCCTAAAATAGGGGGAGGTGCTCTCACCATGTATGGCATCGGTGGCATACCCGGAATACCCATGGGAGGTTGCCCTGGATATGACATGATTTACGGCTACTAATTCTGAAAATAATCATGAAATTTTATTAACATCTTTGAATTATTAATAAGATTTGTAAAAATGAATTTTCTTGTATGTTTTTATTGGAAATATTGTAAATATAATAACATTTAATTTAATTGTTAAATGAATTACAAAATGCTAAGTTTTATTAAAAAGCACGCCATCATTATTAAACTCTTTGTTTTGGCTCTTTAAAAATTACTGAATTTAAATGTCAAACTCATTAAATTTACATCTAACAAAGACTTAGAATTAAATAACACATTTTCTTTGTCCGATTAATAAACCAAGTGAATTTTAATAATAGATAGTTCAAATAATAAATGAATTAATGTCAACATTATATATAACAATTGCTTTAATAACAATGCAAAAACACATAAATTTAGTAATATTAATAACTATATTAGTAAACGTAAATAATTTTTATGAATCATTTGTACGTTTCATAAATATAGTAATGCTTTATTGTAATTTTACATTGCGCAAGGTTATAGGTTAAAGAGCAATATTAAATATGTAAATAACAATTGGTCATAAAATGTAAGGTTGGCAAAATTGTTTCAGAAATGTTTTCAATACTCAAATTCATTTAATTAATTGTAATGACCAACAATTTGTCCTTATATTAAAACAAATATAAAAATATTCCAACGAAACACGTTAAAAATGTTCCATCGAAATTAAAAAATAGATTAAACTGTAAATTTGTACAAAAGAAAGATCTCACTGAAACAATTAATTATCTTATATTCACTCCAATACTGTTTATTACAAACTGTCTTATTTTTTTTATAATTTTATTGATTACAACGTATCTGCGATGCATTAAAATTGCATTGAAAACGATCAAAAATTAATCGCGTAATTCTTTAATGTCGCGTAAAAAATCCTCGCGCACTCGAAAAGGAAGGAAGTCAAATTATCCGAAATTAAACGAGAGTGAAAATTGTCAAACTGACATTGACCCGTACTAACGCTCGACGTTATCAACATTAAATTATAAAAGTCATATAAACGGTAAAATTGCCTTATTACGGGAGGACAAACCAATTACAATTCAATCACTTTCGGCGGGTATTCACGAGGAAACAAAAATCGAACGGTAGTAATTGTCAGAAAAGTGAGACGAGTGACCTAACCAACAAATTATTGTCGCGGAAACGTAACAATGACACGCAATGGAAAATACTTACGTTCGGCGGTTGCGTATGAAAAGATATATTAACGAGTGTTAACGAACGGCAATCATTCGAACTAACCGTTCGAAAATGATAATTGTTCGTATAAATTTATAAATAAACTGCGACACTTCTACCACATCTTGTCCACCATTAACGGTTACCCACTAGCTGATGTTGCTTATGTGCTTCAAGATTGTACATATGGTTAAACCAGTTGTATATACATATTCGTGCACCAGTGTGCACCACCATCCTTCGTCTCTTACCCTACGCGTTATTCTGTTTATTCCATTGGTCGATCGATATAAAGCAATTGATTCGAATCAATGGAAACGTGACTTTAACTATGCTTCCGAGTAGAAATCGACTTTCTTTTTTTGATTCGTGCGCGAAGGTAGAAACAGCGATACTTGGAATTGAATTTTGCTGAATGGATCGTTCCATGGCGTTATCGAGTAGCATCAGCTTCAGGCGGAATGAAGTTTCTCACTTGTTCTGACCATTATCATGCTTCGGGGGAGAAAAGGACAGAACTTCATTCCGCCTGAAGCTGAATGCTACTCGAAAACGCCACAAGTGGCGTATTCGGAAATGATTTTCAGAAAATATTATTGATGTTTCATTTCTCTCTTTCAAGTTATCATTAAATGAAAAAGAAAAGAGACAAAGGAGAGGTCCGGTTGGTACACAAAAATCTGATCAGAATTAATATGGTACACAGAAAAGTTGTACACCCAGTTTCTATAGAAGATGGGACAAGCGAATTTGTCAGTGAGAGCATTTAAGTTGGCAGTACTGCTATTGAAAAGCAGAAATAAACGCATCCGTAAGTAAAAACGTAGTGTTTCTTTGTCGCTTGCGCCGCGTCCGTTTGTCTCTGTTATCAGTACTGCCAACTTAAATGCTCTCACTGACAAATTCGCTTGTCCCATCTTCTATAGAAACTGGGTGTACACATGCAATGTTAGAAACATGAAATTTTCAGATTTAACGAAAATGTAAAAAGTGTCGTTTCAGTTTGTACACAACAAAGTTGTACACAGAGAACTCATCAGACGCAAAGTTGTACACATGTC
>JABFPN010001141.1:0-32661 GCA_022817305.1 Leptoteleia sp. ZL-2020
AAAGCAGACAATCTAGATCTGCGATTCATAAATGGTTCAACCATTTCAATAACTTCATCCACTTGTCCTTTGTCTAAACGGAAAATCTTTTTAAATTTTAAATCACTCAAATCAAACGCATTGTAGCGATTCTGAAAGTAACGTTGTCGTTCCTGTCGCTCGTTGATAATGTCCAAGACTACAGCTGCATTAATCAAGGCATCCATCTGCTAAGAAATAATTAATTTCAGTACATCGTGATTATAATCATTTTTAATATATAATGCGGAAAAAAATTATTCTACGGTGTGCATAACAAAGTTTTCTTGATCATTATTCTGTGATGTCCATGGGTATTTTACGCAGATGTTTTTTTTTTTATTAATAAACTCTAAATATTCCATCTCATTCAAAAAGAAAAAATAGCATTGTTATTATTGTTATTTAATTTCTTGATAACAGTATTCAACTACAATCATAATAATAATAATAATAATAATAATAATAATAATAATAATATTAATTATAAAATATCAAATATAATAATAACTGAAAAGGTGATAACCAAAAATTTATAACCTCATAAAAGAATAAAAGAATAATTATTAATAGCAAGAATAACTACAACAGATTACTATAATTAGCAATGAAATCCATATTTTAAATGATGAATAAATTAAATTAATGAAAAAGTGATGGAGTCGTGAAGACTATGAAGCTTGAATTATATATTCTTTATATTCTGCAACCCATAACACAGGACCAACTCCTAGTTATCTAATTATTACTCTTCCTTTTTGTCAATTTCAACATTTTATTAATCCAATATTGCAATTAAATCACTTAAACAACAAAGAAACCATTTAAATTATGCATAAATTTTACAATACTTTAATAATAAACATTTTGAAATATGTTTACAATGTTAATTCTTTAACTACTCACTTTCACTTTAAATTAATAAATTGTTTTATATGTACTTACGTTTAGATATGTCAATACAAATACAAGCTTTCGCAGAAAACAGGATTTAATCGTCGACAACTCTACACTGATTTAATAAACACAAAAACTGACAGTGCGCGGTTGCCGGCTCGTCCCAAACACGTTTAAATTTAAACGTTTCTGCGCACGTGTAAATTCAAGAATAGACCCCCAAGTATGATTCTCAAGTCGTGCTGGTGTCGCCGCCTGAGTGTGCATAAATGAATAAGTGTTTGGTTAAATATGGCTTGCTGCTATCAGTTAAAAATTAATATAATGAATAATAAAGATTAAAATACTGTTGATTGTGTAATTGGCTTTTATAGAACTTCTCCTGTTCTCCGGCCATAATATAGTTAAAACAAAAATGCGAAATATATACGGTATATATGGAACATATATGGAACGTATACGAAACATATATAGAACAGGTGTGGAACGTGATTGGTCCATATATGAGATATATGTGGAATTGGACATACATGGAAAACATGGAACATATATGACCATGTGTGAAACGTGCATGGACCATATATGGAATTTGCATGAACCATATATGGAATGTGCATGGATCATGTATGGAACATGTATGGACCATATATGGAACGTGTATGTACCATATATGGAACGTGTATGGACCTTCACAAGGTCATATGGCGTATACATAATACATATGCAAAATTTTTAGTTTTATCACGGAAAAAAAAGTATTCACTTTGGTAGGTAAATGAGTTTATCTAGCAATTTTTAACTAATTTAGTAAGAATTTATTCTATTTGCAGAAGGACCTAGATATTAAATCGACTAAAATGAATATTTGAACGTTACATAAACTGTATGGCTGATTCAACTATACACTTATCTTATGGGGACTGAACATAACCTCAGTATGTCAACGAAAACTATTTGGATTGCACTGTGTTGATGATTAGATAAATTTGTATAGCTGATTCAACCATACAGTGTATGTAATTCAAGAAACTCGCTAGGTTAGTTATCATTAATTCTACTCACATAAATTTGTTTGGCTACAATAATTATAATTTCTACATATCCTAATAATGGCTAAACAATATATCTAACTTTAACTGAAATTTAGTAGTGCACTTCATACATTTTTCCGCGATTCAGTAGATTATACGCGTATGTATATGTTATTAAATATATGGATTTTTCCCTATATACACAAAAAAACAATAAGTTATCTTCCCTTGTTAAAAGAATCCATTCATTATTGTTAAATACGATTAATGAATCGTAAGGTTAACCGTAGTCATGTGCAACTTACAATTGAAGTTCAATACGAAAATTTATTCGTTAATTAACCAATTAAATCCTTTTCAAATTTTGTACTTTACATGTATTTTATTAATGTATAAGATATGTTGAAGGTTCAATTGTCAACAAGATTTAATTGTCAAATAGCATCGACAAAATTACGATTCAATTCAATTCATTCATTAGTTAATAAGATTTAAGCCTTTCCATAATTGTTCGGTTTAAGCATTTTGAAAACGACTGAAGAAATTGACAGCGACACTCAGGTCAGGTCTGGTTCCCAGCATCGCATACATCAAGCATCCGATGAGCTCCCTGTATGGTCTGTGCTCTTCACATTTCTTTCCTTCATCAGTTCCAGGTTTAATTTCCATTCGGGTGCACACTGGGTTGCAGTCTGACATTTCAAATTTTCTCAGCACACTGTTCAGATACGCCCACTGGTCCAGAATTATTGTTCCCTTATTCCTTGTTATGTATATATATATATATATTTTTAAAAGTCGCCGCAACATACCGCCCCCCTTGCGGCAGTATAATTTGGCGCAAAATAATAACATGAGGCGACTCCTCAATCGAAACTATTATTTTTTTTTATTTATTGGATTATCGGTAAAGTGCATATTTGGTAGATTCTGCGTCTGAAAATGGACTTTGCAGTGGTGACTTCTACGACTCAAGTATGGCTCTTGTGGTATGGCAAACGAAAACTGCGATATACGCCTTATGCGTTTTTTTTCCTCTACCTGCACTTTCTCGTACCAGGAAAGGACCGGCGTAGTCTATTCCGACGTTGGTAAATGCTCTTGCAAACTGAACCCTTTCGGAAGTAAGCGGAGCCATCTGCTGCTTACCCCACTGAGCGCGTTCTCTAATACAAACAATACATTTGTTTACAATTCTTCTCGTGAGATTTCTACAATTTAGGATCCAATATCTTTCTCTCACCAATCTCATTGTGAGTTGCGGTCCGCCGTGTAACGAATTGATGTGGCATTGAGTGATAATAAGCCTGGAGACGTGATGGTCAGGTAATATTATCGGGTGCACTTTATGGCGTTCATATTAGAGTATTGGAGTCGACCTCCCACTCTTAATATCTCCTCTTCATCCAAATAAGGAGATAGCCTTATTAATTTAGAATGTTTGGAAATTGTACATGTTTTAGTTAATTCCTTTAACTCTTTAGCGTAGTGTACTTTTTGTATTAATCTGACAATCTTTTTTGTGGCTCTTTCTAGTTCCTCTGTTACTAAGTAATTTTCTTTGTGGTTAATTGTACTCTTGTTTGTGAATCTCAGTATGTAGGACATAAGCCTTATCAATTTTTGCCAGCTAGAATATTTATACCATAAATCCCACTCAGGTTCTACAATGGTGTTATGTACTTTGATTTTGCGTTTGCCTTGCTCCGTTTCCCAATTGTTGGTTTTCACAGGCCATTCGTTTAACGGATAGGCAAGCCATTCTGGCCCGTGTAACCAGAGTTTTGTGGACAAAAATTCTTGAGCAGTTATTCCTCGAGAATTCAGATCTGCTGGGTTGTATTTGGACGAAACATGTCTCCATTTAGCTGTAGGTAGATTGGTTTGGATTTTGGACACTCTGTTTGCTATAAGTGTTGTCCAATTTGAAGCATGTTTCCTCAACCAAGCCAAGGTTATGGTCGAATCTGACCAACAGAAGATTTCCGGTGTTTCCACGTTAACAGCTTTGAGTACATGTATTACCAGATTGGAAAGAAGAAGGGCTCCATTCAGTTCCAGAATGGGAAGCGATTCTGTCTTTATCGGTGCAACTCTTGTTTTTGCCATGAGCAGAGATATTTGAGAGGGCGAGTCGCTACGTTCTATTCTCATGTAAATTACTGCCGAATAAGCTTTCATAGATGCGTCTGAGAATCCGTGTATCTGCATTGATGTTATATTCTCTTCAAAACCAAGCCATCTTGGAATTGAGAATTTGTTAATTTGTGGTAACTCTTGTCTGAACGAATTCCAAGCGCGTAGCGTCTCTTCCGAAACGTTTTCGTGCCATCCTAATTTCTCTAGCCATTGTGATTGCATCAGCAATTTAGCGCGAATGACCAGAGGGGATAACCAACCCAAAGGATCGTATAATTTTGCGATTTCTGAAAGGAGTTCCCTTTTTGTTAACTATTCATGGGGTGGAAGTGTCTCAATTGCGAATAGAAAACAGTCAAGATTTGGGTTCCATTGCATCCCCAAAACTTTGAGTTTTGTTTCTTTGAATAATGTTAATTCCAGTGCGTGCGAATGGTCACTGTGCGGTATAGCTTTAAGCAATTCAATGGAATTACTCGACCATTTTCGCAAATTGAATTTGCCTAGTTCGAATAAAGAGTTTATCTGTTCTTTAATTTCTAAGACGCGTTTGATTGTTGATGCACCGAAAAGTACATCATCCACATAAGTATCAGAGGAGAGGACCTCTGTTGCGAGGGGAAAGCGTGCCCCTTCTAAACGTACAAGTTCTAGGACTGAGCGCATAGCGAGGTAAGGGGCGCACGCTAAACCGTACGTTACTGTATTCAACTCAAACGTTGAGAATGCGTTGGAGGGAGTATCCCGCCAAATAATACATTGCCATTTCCTGTCATCTGGGTGTACCCATATTTGACGGAACATTTTTTCCATGTCTGCGGATAGGACATATTTATGTAATCGCCATTTAAGTAATATTGCGGTAATGTCCTTTTGTAATTTGGGACCTATATGGAGTAAATCATTAAGTGATTTACTACTTGTAGTTGTGCTTGAAGCGTTAAATACTACCCGCAATTTGGTGGTTTGACTTGCGTCTTTAATGACTGCTCGATGGGGTATTAATAGGCGAGCATCCTCAATACTTTTCAGTTTGGTCATATGTCCTAATTCCTCGTATTCTTTGATAAATTGTTTGTAATTTTCGTATAGCGTTGGTGAGGACTGAAAATTACGTTCTAACCGCGTAAAGGATGAGCGTGCTTTAGCTTGCGATGCACCTAAATGCTCTTCTGGTGACGCGTCGCGAAATGGAAGTTTAACCGTGAAACGTCCAGTATTGTCGCGAGTAACATTGCGTACGAAGTGTTCTTCGCATTCTATTTCTTCTTGTGTTAATAGTAGTTGAGTTGGGATATTTTTGATTTCCCAAAATTGCCTTAATGTGAAATCTAGTTTGTCCCATACGTTTGTGTGACAAACGGTTAGCGTTCTCTTGTGCTGAGTTCGCACGTCGAGAGGACCAGAAATCATCCAACCTAATTTCGTTTGTTGCATAATCGGTCCCTGCGGATGTACACTCTTCAATCCCGGCAGGATGATTTGTGCATAAATATCCGAGCCGAGTAACATATGTACTTTTTCGTTTTTGCAGAATCTTCGATCTGCGAGTTTTAGATCTTTGAATTGTTTAGGTAATTCAAATCTCGTTGTTGGTGGTTCATAATTGCTGATTCTTTTTAGTACATATGCTTCGACTGAGAGAGCAGGCGCTGTCTCGTCGTATGCGCTAAATCTAAGTTGTACTCGACCTGTAGTTCGTCCGGCTGGGTTACCTCCGACTCCGGAGAGTAAGACGTTTGTTTTCTGTGCGTTGATATGGAGCATTTCGATAGCGGTTGCTGATATAAAGCTAGATTCTGATCCTTGATCGATCAGTGCTCTAACTATCAGGTTCTGCCCCTGATCATTGTAGATTTTTATTAATGCGGTCGATAACAGGACATTTTTTGGTGTTGCGCTCATTACATGTGAACAATGAGTGGTGGTGTTATTGTTAGCGGTTTCACTTTGTATTGTTACTTTTTGAGTGGTAGTTTCGCGATTTGGATTATTTTCCCTATGTAGTAGAGTGTGGTGCTTCTTGCCACATTCCTTGCAGGAGTTCCTGCTTGAGCAATCTGCGTAGCGGTGTATGCCACTCAAACAATTGAAACATAATTTATTGTCTCGAACTATTCTTTGACGTGCTTCTAGGTTTAATTCCCGAAATTTAAGGCAAGCGAATAACAGGTGGGCCTGTTTGCATACAATACAAGGTTTGAATTTGCGAGCTGGGTCCCTTGAATAGGGAGTATCGTTTGAGTTCAAACGTTTATTTTCTTTGGGAGAAGCTATTGCGTTGTGTACTCGTAGAGTTTCCGAATTTTGTTTCGAGCGCGAATATAGAGCTAAAAGAGTGCAAATTTTCTGGTCTAAGAAAGTTGTTATTTGCTTGAAAGAGGGAAATTCTCTACTATTTCCTTGAGAATATTCCCATTCTTTATACAATGTTGATTCGAACTTGTTTG
Source organism: Leptoteleia sp. ZL-2020 (assembly GCA_022817305.1). Classification (NCBI taxonomy): domain Eukaryota; kingdom Metazoa; phylum Arthropoda; class Insecta; order Hymenoptera; family Scelionidae; genus Leptoteleia; species Leptoteleia sp. ZL-2020. The sequence continues at coordinate 6,536 of JABFPN010001141.1, forward strand.
CGATAATAAAGTTTAGTATTTGATCCCACGCTTCTACTGGAGATCCCAGTTTACCAAGGGAGGCTAGTGATTGCGTTATGGAAGTGACCGTTTCCTGTAATTTTTGCAGTTTGTCACCTTCCAATTTTGGTATAGTGAGTAATTTACTCAAATGCGCGTTTATTATAACTCTTTTGTTTTGATAATATTTCTCTAGAGTAGGCCAAGCAATATCGAAGTTAGCGTTCTCTATTGTTAGTGACGAAATCATTGCTTGTGCTGCGGGTGATAGACAAGAATTTAAATATTGCAATTTCTGAGCGCCGCTGAGCTCATTATTGCTTCCGATTGAGGAATGAAACAGGTCAGCGAAATGTTGCCATTCGCGAAAGTTACAATTGAAGTGCGGAAGTGATAACTTTGGTAGATGGAACGCCCCAGGTCTACTCATTGATGACACTGGATTTAATGTAGAATGACCTGTTGGCGATTGAATTGAGGTGGAAGCGATTGCCATTCTCCCCAATTCCTCATTAATGAAGTCCACAGCTTCCTGATAGGCTTCACATGCGACTTCATATTCACCTCGTGTGAAGTGATCTAATGTTTCCTTCTCCTCTTCGGTCGTCGTCGTTAGCATAAGAAAATGTTGCTTTTTTGCTTCTCGCCAAGTGGATTGAAGCTGTTCAAGTCGACCTCTAAGGAGTGGTTCGGAAAAATTATTCTTTCCTCGCTTTCGCAGATTAGTTATGCAATTGCGTATGTATTTTGCGTTATCCTCGTATTCACAGAGGAGTAATTTCAATTGAGACATTTTGTTAACGACTTGATCTCGTGTGTATGCGTTAACTTAGTATACATGTCTGTTGAGCACTTGGCAACTTCTCTCAATCTCAGAGGTTTTTGCTGACGGCCCAATCTAACAATCCGACTTCCCTATGTGGACTTACTATCTTTGCTCTCGGACTGACCTCACAATACGACCAACCTCATATCCGGCTCGAAGGACCATTAAATGTTGGCGCGACTGCCAACAGCGTTTTGCCAGTGGTGAGGGGAGTGTGATAGGGAGTTGACCGAAGGCTAAGATGTTAAATGTAGTAAATGCTTTAACAAATTAATATACGTTTATTTTAACTAACTAATAAAAAGAGGAATCTAAATGAGGGAATTAAATATAATCGGGAGTAATTATGTTAGACAAAATGTTAGCTTTCTATTTCATTAATACAGTGCGAAATAATAGAATGTTATTCAAAAGTTTTATTTTCGATTTAAGATATTACGGTTTTAGACCTGCTTGTCAGGCTAAATCATGTTAACTGTAAATTTGTGTATTCTTTGCGTACTATGGTTATGAACCGATAGTAAAACTATTGCATGTTGAATGCAGTCAGCATGTACTTTGAGTATCTCAGTTGAGTACAACTTTACTCTATGCTGTTGAGATCTTTAACTGAACTGTGAATGATTCTTCTTGGCTTATAAAGCCTAAGATTGTATGTAAATTTTCTCAAATTTCAGTAGAAAACTGAGCTCCATAATATTATGTGTTTTTTTCAAAATTTACAATAATAATATACTATCAATTACAAAATTTATTCTAATAAAAACCTTATCAATTATAATTCTTCAATTTCAAAATTATATCAAATTGCTTAGTTGCAATATGACTCCAAAATAAATATGTGTTTTATGTATACGAATTATCTAATTACTTTATTGTTAATAATTTTAATTTTAATTAATTTGGATTTATATATTTTTAAAAGTCGCCGCAACAATGTTTTTTTCGTAATCCATATATGAACATATGTGTTTTTCTTAATCCATATATGACCATATATGTTTTTTCTTAATCCATATATGACCATATATGTTTGATTTTTACTAGGGAAGCTCATTCTCGCCAGAGCTAACCTGAATAAAATTAATTGCCATTGGAAGGAATTCTGTTGTTTTATTACCCGTTTTCACTTTCGTTGCATGTTCACTCATTGGACTTTCATAAAAAATATTTTCATTCAAATCTGAAAATTTTAATTGATTTTTAATTTTTGTATACACCACATAATGTAATTCTGTAAATGAGCAGCCTAACAAAATGTCATAACGTTCAGCAGCATCCGGTACAATAATAAAACAAACATTATCTGCACTACATTCGTCTACAATTATTTTCTCACAAATAATTGCATTGGATTTGAGTACATTGTTCAAACTGCCAAAGCCTCTCAGTTCACTTGCTTTATGTATGATTTTAAAATCATTCTCAAACACGATTGACGCTCTAATTGTACACACCGTTGATCCTGTATCTACGAGCCCGTTTAAATACTTATTACCAACTTGAACGCGCTTTGTATATTTTAAAATGTCACTGTCATTATTGGACTGAATGATTTTAACATCAACATGTTCTGATTTAATAGGTTTCGTACAATTACTTTTAATATGACCAAGTTCTTTACACGCATAACACCTAATTTCTTTCTTTTGAGTACAATCTTTTACAAAATGTCCCGTTTGATTACATCGCAAACAAACTTTCAACGAATTATTCACATTAATATAATTACTACTCGAATTATCATTCCGCAAAATGGCATATCTACCAATTGAGTTATTACCTGTTGTAAATATTGGTCTCTCACCACCGCTACTAACCTTTTGTTCAACATTTGAATTTTCTCGTTTACATGTGAATCGTTTTCTCCTAGCTGTTTCTACCGCTTCTAACCTACGAATGTCTTGTCGTAAATCGTCCAAATCCATATGTTCCTTGGCGGTAATAATTTGACTTAATTCTCTAGACCAAAGTCTAATAGCCAGCTGCTCCTTCGTCTCTGCAGTAGATAGTTTCAATTCTTTACACAAGCGAATTTTATGGAAAAAATATTCCTGTGTCGCTTCCTTTGAACCTTGAGTCCGTTGTTTCATTTCTTCCCACCTTTGATCCAGTGTCCTCTCCGAATTAAATGTCATCCTGAATGCCTCACGAAATCCTTACCAATTTGTTATGTCGTCAATTTTCGATAAATACCAGTTTTTAGCTGCACGCTTCAAATCAGCTTGCGCCGTTTCGAACGCAACTGCTTCCGTCCATTTATGCATGGTTGCGGTTGATTCGAGCTGCCTTAAGAGCTGATATACAAGGAAAAATCGAGAAAATCGATTTTTTTTTATTTCAAATATCAATTCCTTAATGTCTCAAGAATATTTATACACAATTTCAAGGCGTTTCAGTAGCCCGCGCGGGCATTTGTTCTTATATAATTTTGTTTCTTACAATTTTTACCCGCCAATATTTGTAAAAATGTATCCGAAGGGATCAAAAGACACGTTGTTTCGTCCGTTAAAACCGCATAAAATAAAATTTTCGGGAAATCAGCTGACTAAAGTTACGTCGTGGTAAGTTACGCAAACATATACTTGATACTTTAAACGAGTTTTCTCAAAACCATGTATTTGAAATTGGCGGGCGTGATTACTCAAAAAGTTTTCAATGAATTAAGCTGTTCTAACAAAGGCAATTTTTTACCAGCTTACAGTTGAAAAAATTACTGCAATTTTGATACTTTTTTATAACGAAGTTTTTAATTCATATTTAGCGCTTTTTTTTACTTTTGAGAGGTTCATTTAGGATAAAATGTATCTAAGATTAATTTTTATTACGGTGAGCAATATTCGTTTGCTACAGCAAGTGCTAAAGCGCCCGCCAATCAGCAGTGCATTCCAAGACGCCGCGCAGATACGGGCCATTTACGGCGAAACTTACCATTGAAACCGCGCCAAAAATATATTTCTTTAGTTCAATCTATATCTAAAATTTTCTCATTATTATTAACATTATAATTATTGTACTTCGATATGAAAAAAAAAATCATGAAATACACCTTTTTTTGGACGTTTACTTGTATATCCCCCCTTAACCACGATTTTGCTTCAGCAGCATTTTCCAATCCTGTGAAATCTGCAATGTTGTGTGACAGATCTGGTAATACATTGTAATTGACTAGGTTATGAACATTGTTTTGATTCGCTGCCATGTGTTGCATCAACTGTGCGTTCTGCAACACCAATTGTTGCATGGTTGCCAACATAGTATTCATATCCGCTGGGGTATCTTTATGACTTGAGGCTGGCGGTGGTGAATTCATAAAGGCTGAATTCATGCAATCGTTCACATGATTGTCTGCTCGAGGGGGTTGCTGCGCCATCTGCCATAGAATGTTTGCCGCAGAACTTTCTGGACCAATTTTCTCCGCCATGATGACTTATCACTTTCAACACTTTTGGTCTTTGTCTGTCCTTGTCTACTGAATAAAAAACTTTTTTCTTCTTTCGCGACTATGCACTTTATTTTCAGTTCATCACACTTTATTTTCAGTTAATCAGTTCATCACACTTTATTTTAAGATCATCAGTTCATTACACTATATTTTCAGTTCATCCCACTTCTGATTTGTTATAATTTTAACGGCCAGGATCGGCCAACAACAAGGGCGTTATTACTCTCCGCTCCCATCAATGAACCAAACTCACAGTTAATGAATATAAAGTTTTATTATTTAATATTTATAAACACTTCTCTCTGCACACAGTCTTACAAACCGGCCAATTGCCTAAATTTCTACAAAATACGAACCTAGTCCCAGCACGCAGCCTTCTTCCACAACGGTTCGCAACATTCTGCCTCTTCTCCCAGCACGATCACATGAGTCCGCTTAGCGACGCTAGTGGCACTGCCGCCATAAATCAAATCAATATATATTTATATTTCTTACAGAGGTAAGAGAAGAAATTTTTATTTGTATGCATGTATGTATGTATATAATTATGCCCTTGTGTGAACTAAATATTGTTCCTTGTTTATTATATCGTTTTTAAATTAACTTTTAATTTAAAATTATATGTTTCGTTAGAGAATTGAATATTTCTGCATTTATTTATAAAGTAGTTAACATTTGCAACAAAATAAAATCTTTGGTAATTATGTACCCGCTTACTCCCTCGATATAACTAAACGATCCCTGGTAGCGCGCCTGGGTAGAGTTGGGCGCACTGTATCGCTCCTAACTCTGAAAGTATCAACTTTAGGTATATGCTTCAAAGGACCAAAATTGATCCCAACGATCCTGGATTTGGTATGTTAGTTTAGTTAGATTTTGATGAATTTTAATAAAATAAATGCCGGTGTTTTTAAAGTTCTTTAAAATCTAACTAAACTCACAATACAGTTTCAGGACATCGTTGGAAGTAATGTTGGTCCTTTGGAGCACCAACCGAAAGTTGATATTTTCGGAGATATCCTCTTCTTCTACTTTATCTACTTCTTCATCTTCTTCTTCGTCTTGTTCTTTATTTCTATCATGCATTCTCGACAATATATCGACGAATGCATCAATTCTATTATTATAAACGTATACAGGGTGATTTTTTTAACCTGAAACTTTCCAATATCTCGAAAACTAAGCGCTATATGAAAAAATGTTCCGAATAAAAATTTAGTAATGTTGTGGGGGAAATACAATGGGGCGAAATTTAACCCCCCACCCCCTCCCTCTTGGAAGGGGCGGGGTAACTTTGAAATTTCAAATGGGAACCCATATTTTTTATAACAGATTCGGATTCTCCATACAAAAGTAAGAAACTTTTATTTGAGACATTTTTCTTGATTCGTGGTAGATGGCGCTGTAACGGGCGTAATTAATTTTTTTCATATTTCCAACTAAAGAGTTATGCATATAATTTTTTTGTTAGCTTTTAAGGTGAAATGTCACTCGTTGGTCAACTCAAAATGAGGATAACCTCAAAAATAATACATATCTTTAAATATATTGTAAAATAAAAATTCATTTAAGAAAAACGCAACGTACGTTCACAGTTAAACAAGTTTAGAATGTTTTAAATTACTTTTTACGTATTGCAACAATGCTCAGAGAGCTATCTTTTGGAAATAGATTTGAAACAAACATCTAAATAGTTGATGAAACCATTTCCAAAAGTTAGCTCTCGGGAAAAATTTTCAATACGTCAAAACTAATTTTAAACATTCTAAACTTGTTTAACTGTGAACGTACGTTGCGTTTTTCTTTAATGAACTTTTATTTTACAATATATTTAAAGATATGTATTATTTTTGAGGTTATTCTCATTTTAAGTTGGCCAACGAGTGACATTTCACCTTAACGGATTTAAAATTGTAAAGGCGGGATGTTTACAAAGTTCTTTGTCGATTTCAGTAACTAAAACATATGTATATTGGAAGACGCGCTCGCTCCGTAAACTTGGCACGAGAGATAAGTATAAGGTGTATATCTATCTCTGTTGCTTAGCTTATGCGCGTTCAATCACCCATAAAAGTCACGTTCCAAAATTGACTACCAGTACTGCGATTGTGAGACAAACATATAAATTTTAAGAAACCCGAAGAAGTGCATAATACTGCCAGTCAATTTTGGAACATGGCCAAAGTAAGAAAAATGGAAAAGTTAATTCCATTTCAAAATGAAATTACGTTTCTAATAGTGCGTTTTATTGGTCACCTAATGTAAATGATTTTCGACTTTCACCTAAAATGTAAACGAAATTGTTACGAAAGTGAAGCTAAATTTAAATGAAACCGAAATACGATTGGAACGAACTATCTATTCCGCGTTAAAAGAATGGTATTTTAATCCAAAATTTTTCACATTAAATTATCTAATGAAAATAAATTAAAACACCTTAAGGTCATGTATCACGTCTGCTGTCACGGAGTTAGTGTCTTTTGTAATCAAAATTTAATTAATTTATATTTTATGATCTGCGGACCAGAGCGCTATTCTATGGACACGGGAGTATAATTTGATTCACAAAAATATACGTATTGTTGAATATTCTCAACGTATTTTGGAAAATGCTGCTTCCTTTCGAGCAGACGACAAAAAAATCGCACTTTCCAAAATACGTTGAGAATATTGAACAATACATATATTTTTGTGAATAAAATTATACTCCCGTGTCCATAGAATAGCGCTCTGGTCCGTAGATAATAAAATATAAATTAATTAAATTTGTATTACAAAAGACACTAACTCCGTGATAGCAGACTTGATACATCACCTTAATTCCGTGACCGTAGCACTGCAGTTTCGCCTGAACGGTGCAACATAAAACTTGACTACCAACTTAACTAAAAATAATATTATTGTAAGCTTCTTCTGTCTCCCTTTATCTTAGTTTTAGCCTCATCTAATGTGCATCGTAGAAAGAGTAAGAGCGTTCGATAATCCGTTGCCGCCGATCCAAAATACAATAAGGTAGAAAGACCTAAAAAACGGTTTGATTGTGTCGGGAGCCATGACAGCGATTTTGGCCTTCTGATATTTATGTCCGTGCTAATGTGAATAATTAGCGGTTTATTTCCGTCTACTGGTAATTTCCATTGTTGTTTTAAAAAAAACCTATTTACATTGCTTGAAATGAATAAATTTGAGGAATAATTAAACTAATAACAGTACCATAAAAGCTGAAAAGTAAATTTCCATGTAAAATACAACAATTGTATAGAATTACGATTGGCGCCTTGAAAGCGTGAGTTTGGTACATGGTTATTATAGGCGTTTGTTTAGTGTTTTTTTTATATGCATTAGTCCAAATCCGCTAATACTGATGATGTATTAGTTTTATTTAAATAGAGTTACAGTCATTGTTTTATTTACATTTTAACAATTTATTTGACGTTAATATATCTTAGAAATTATTAAAGAAACTTTGTAAAGCTTAACCTATCCATAGTATTTCTTTTGATTTATATTAATAATTAAATTATTTTCATTTCATTATTTATTTTTTTTTTTTTTCATTAATACCCTCTTACATTTATTCACTCAGAATTAATTAATTGAAAATGTCTTTATTCTTTATGCATACGAATGATTATGAAACTATTATTTTCATTTTGTTAAATAGTCATATTTTACGCAGTAATGTTTTTGAAAGTCATATCATACTCGTGATTAATCGATGTTCATTATAAATGTTTTTATGTAAATAACATACATAAAATAAATTATAAACATGATTCTTAAATTTAATCGAAATATCATATAAATTATTATTGTTCATTGTAATGTTACAAAAAACTATTACGAAACTAATAAATGTTTTTAGAAATTTAAGAATCATGAAGATAAAGAAAATATATTAATAAAATTGTATTAAATATATTTAATTTTAAGCTTGATTTGAAAGACTTCTTTAACATTTCTATCTGTTATCAATTATATTTAAATTATTTTTATTAATAGAAATCGAATACGATCTGTCCTTGTCATATAATGTGCTACTTCTTCTCTTTTTTGATTGTTTACACTTTAATATAATAATACTAATTAGAGATATCATTTCAGTTACTCATGCAATTTTAAAATAGTTACTAGAGGAGAAACCCAACTATTGAAGTCTACTTATCAATCAAGATAATATTGACACCAAATTGCTATTCAGTAATCAAGTGTTCGTAGCTGCTAGTAGCCACAAGAAAAATCGTAACACCAAATGAAAATTTGGGTACAAGGAAAAATCAATTTTATTGTACATTGAAATAATCTCACATCAAAATGAGTGACGAACAATCAAATGAGCCAACTCAAGTAGAGGTAATATATAATATTATAATTATTCCATTTTGTATATAAAGACAAAATTATTTCTGTAATAAAGACAAAATTTGATTAAACCAAAAAATGCTTACTGGAATGGAATTACGTTTCTAAATCAGATCAAAGTCAGATTAAAGTTAGACAAAAGTTATGAATTTTTTACATATTTATATAATTTTGATCTAAAATTCACACGATTTCAATTTAATATTGAATCGACTTCAATTTAACCTTAAATAGACTTTCAATAGGTTTTAATTTGATTAAGCTCTGCCTTTGTCTGACTTTTTTCTTACATTCATTTGACTTAGATTTAATCTAGAAACATAATTCCTCTCCTGTTTTCTTCATGTAACTGAATATCTGTATGATGCTATGGATGATCAAAATTATATGAATTTTATTTCTAATTACAGTTGTCTTCGAATGATATTGAAAAGCAAGAAGAAGCAAAGTTAAAAGCTAAGTACGGAAATGTAATGAACAGACCAATTAGTGGCCATTCAGTACTTCTGCAAAAAAGACTTGCGAAAAGGGTGAGCTTACACGGTTTTTGATGATTACTTTTATAATTTACAATAATAAAAATTTTAAAATATAAATTAATGATATAAATGTATTTAATTGGATATATTTTTAACAGTTCATTTCCTTTGTTTTTTTAATATATGACAATTAATTAATGTTGTAGTTTAAACTTATTTATTGCTAAAAGTGAACGAATAACAAAATATGAGTAATATGGACAAACTTATAAAATATAAATAAATATTATTTGATTTTGTTAACAGCAAAAATATTTTGATTCTGGTGATTATCAAATGGCGAGACAAAAATCAACCGAAAAACCTAAACCAACTGGAGATGTCCTGTCAACAGGGGATGCCATTCCAACACCAGAGTCTGTGCCACAAAGAAAAACTTCGATAATTCAACAAAAATTTAATACAACTAACACCTCTTAATTTTCTATATACTTTATTTCTTATTTACTAAGTTCAGTATTTATCAAATGTTAACCCTTCAGTGCTGTGAAAGCACAAAATACTGTGTGCTTGAATTTTTCCTTTATTTTTCTAAATGCATAAACATATATGGTGCAAAAGTACATGCTCTAAACACAATAATGGGAGGGGGGGGGGGTTAAATACAAAATGAGACAGGCATCCTAAAGAATAATATTTACATTACAAAATTAATGAGAGAGAATAAACAATACACTTTTCAATTCCTTTTATTGCGTTCGATGTATTAGTACATTTTCTCAATGATTTGGCAATCGGAGTGCTATTCGTTTTTGAATATATTTACAATTCCGTGTAATTGCATTACTCAATATATATACTTACACATGTGCATGCTAGCAAAGATATCAAATACACCCCAAATCATGTGTTTGACTAGTATTTTTTTTTGTGAATGATTCCCTAATATACCAATTGCAAACTGTCCATTTTCTAACAGCCATATTAAATTGTTGAGAAAACATTGCATTGGGTTCATTCATGTTTAGCAACCAGTCTTTTACAACGAATAATAAGTCTCCTCTAGTGGAAATTATTTATTTTTTTTTTTTTTTTGAAAAATGTTGAAAAACGCTAAATAAAGCTGAAAACCTGCTAAAATTGGGATTTTTCAGCATTTTTCAGTTTTTTTCATCATTTTTCATCATTCATTTCCACAAGGATCCTTAGGAATTTATTCTATTATTGGCATTGGGTGATAAAAAATGAATTATACATTTGAAATTAAATTCACGAATGTACTTATATATATTGATCTAGACGGGTCTGGTCGCTAAATCCGAAAACATTTCCAGTATCGATTTGGGTCGCACTGAGACCTCGTTTTAGCAGGTATTATATCATATGTAATTTCAGGATGGGGAGTCATTAACTATGACGTCATAACCCGTATGATAATTTCTAAAATAAAAACAATGAAATAATTGCTTTTTCTGAAATATACTATTCATCTAAATCGAATAATAGTAATTAATATTTAATTAATAATAAAATGAGGAAATTTTTTTATTTGAAAGTATGTATTTTTAGGGTTCATAGTAATATATTTCTCACCTTCTTGTAAATAGTTTTTTTTTATCGTTATACCGACACGATAACATAATTAAAAGAATATTCAGCGATTGAAAATAATTTAAAAATCCTGCAAAACTCAATCAAGAGTGATAATATGTTGTACTTCGTTAGAATGCTTACGTGAAACTTTATATTTCACACTGGTTACCCTCTTTTTGATTATACATGTCTTTGCTGAATGTTCATTTTTGAGATTTAATTTCTGTACTCAAAGGTACTCAGAGGTACACACAACAACTATGTGAATTCAAGGGATTTCTTCTACCTGGCTTATGTATCTGGGATGATAAGATCAACATCAAAATTCCGGCTACAGTTAAAACGTTAGCGTACTAACAAAGTAATTAAAGTAAAAAAATCCCTTAAATTTACGAAATAACTAAGTATTACCTTCTGTACAAAATCTCATACTTCAACCCGCTATAATGCGTGATCTCAGTGTTTGTTACTTACCATTTAATCGCGTATATAACTTTTTTTTATAACTCAACGATATGTTATCATTATTGATAAACCCATTGCATTGTACGTGAACTTGTATTATAATATTTAATTTTATAAAATGGATTGTTACTTTTTTTTATTTCTATAAACCATTATTAAATTGTTACAATACACAAAAATTTGTTAAATTAGGATTTTTAATTTCTGTGATGAGTGAACTTATTTACAATAAACTTTACACAAATCAATGTAGATAAAAGTTTGAAATTGTTCAAATAATGAAGTATATATCGATATTAACTTGGATTTATACTGCCATTGAGCAGTCAGTATTATTTTACTGACTTAGAAAACTTTACATTATAATGCACGAAGGAAAGAGTTTAAGTATAATGCACGACGCGCCTTAAAGAACAATAAAATATATTAATTAAAGGGTTGATGTTAATTTCAGTAATTTAATATTTAGTGTTGCAATTTTTTTTATGTAAATCTAAATATTTTAAATTTGATCATATAAATTTTATTACTTATAATGAAATGTTCATAAAACCTGAAATATAAATAAAATATTTTTAAATAAATATTGAATCGATAAATATAATAAATAGTTTAAATTAACACGACACAGTCGTCTTAGTCCAATAAAGAAGAGAAATAAGAATTTTTTACGATTAAATCAGACATGCAATGAAATGATATGTAAAATGAAATGACTCACAATGTTCGTCCGGGATAAACTCTGGAACTATTTAACTAATTTTTATGAAATTTGGGTGTTTACTGAAAACTATTAATTTTTCCTAAAAGTTTATCTTAATGCATTCATTATTTGATCAATATAATTTACTGACCGAATTAAACAGATTAGTTTAATATTACTGAATTCTTTATCTGAATAGGACGTATATTTTGATTATTGGTTTTTCTCATCATCAGAGGAAATATGTTGAAAATCATTAGAATACAATTAAAGTGAAATATCAGTCGTTTATTACTAGATTAGTGTATATTTAATTATTTTCACAGAATAATTTTATTATGAAAATTTCTCAATGATAAGCCATTTGTTCAGAATGAAAAATATTGATTTAGTGTGACCTATTCACTTTTATGATGTGTAATTACTTAACCCTTGGAAGTCGTTTTCAAAGTGGAAAAAAAAAACGATTTCCAAAAGTTGAGCAGTATTACACGATAAAAATGCTATTTTTATAGCGATGTAGTTTTTCCCGTGTTAAAAGAGCGGATTACCACTTTAAAATTAAATAAATTGGCATAATAAATAACGCCCCTTATAATCATATGGTTTTCAACGATCGTTTTCAACAATTTGTTTGTGCCTATTTTTTACAAATCAATTTATATTGAAAAATATTTGTAAATAATATACTGAAAATTTTGTCTATTGAAATTATTGTAAATTAATTATAAGTCATTTTCAGAAATAATTTATTTGTGTTAATAAAACAATTAAAAACATTTATACGTATTTTCAACTGTTATTCAATACCTTAAAAAAAGTTAAATTTGAATACAATGCCCGCGGTAATATTATTGACCAATTGTATCAACAATATAAGCCAGTGAATTTAAAATTCAAATTTTAAATCTACCCGCCTCATGGCCTCACTTTATTCCTACCCACACCCTATTTCCAATTCCCCTGGACCTCTCCTAAAGTTTTTTAAGCCAATCGCACAAATGATATGGTATGACTTGCTCAGGCTAACACATTAAGCCTGTAACACAATCTTACAAACATAGTACAAACTATCAACACGTATGGCGCTGTTAGTACATTAAAAAAAAAGCGCTGTTCAAGACATTAACAGCATACCAAACTATTACAATATTTGCGCATGGTCAAAATGTATGCGGCAGTCCCATACGGACCAATAAAAGAAGAAGAAGAAGAAGAAGTACCCACTGATTGGAACTGTACCCCCTGATGTTACATTAGGTGTCCTTTAAAAGGTGACTGAAAAATTGATATCATTTCTGTCATATCAGATTTTCTTTTTACATAAAAATGAGTGAAGAAGGATCGAGAAAAACAGCTCAGGTAGATATAATAATAAATATTTTCGAGTTTTTATCACACCTTTAATATAATTATAGTTCATTTTTCCTTTTTCTATAGGTTAAAATTTGTGTTTATTTTCGTGCGAATGAAATTTATATTACATTTTATGTCGCGCAAATCTTTTCAATTTTCAATGTTGATAACAATAATAAATTTGTATTTATTTGAAATCTGACATTTTTTTAACATTCTTAAGTCATAAACTTTAATATATGTTCAAGTATAACTTTACTAAGTTGTATTATGTTATTTTTTAACGGTTTTAAACGTTTGATTTGTCAATTTATGTACTTGAATTTTGTATTGATTTTAGTTATCTTCGAATGACATCGAAAAATTGGAAGAAGCTAAATTAAAGGCAAAATTTCCAAATGCCACAAATAGACCAATTAGTGGACATTCTGCATTTTTACAAAAGAGGCTAGTAAAAGGAGTAAGTTCACATTATAGTATGAATTATAAAATTAAAATTAAGAAAAATGATTAAAAATCTTAATAATTAAATGTTAATATTATTAAAATGTTGAATGTTATTATTAACTTTCAGTAAAACACAATTATAAATTAGTTGTTGACACTTGATCTCAGGTGACTCATTTAATATAGAATTATAACAACATTTTAAAATTCATTAATAGGAAATATATTAAAATATAGATAATAGATATATAATAAAATTGAAATAAAATAATTTATACAAATTAATTTATTGTAGACAATGTTAGAGTTGATACTATTGTTACATTTACATTATATTTTATTATTAAGAAAATATCACTTATTAGAAATCAAGTGCTCTTTAAATTAAAACTTGTCTATAAAATCATTGAAACTATTTTTATATTAAAATTTAATTTTTTCAGCAAAAATACTTCGATTCGGGAGATTATCAAATGGCGAAACAAAATTCTACAGCAAAACCAAAGCCACCTGATGTAGGTTTACCTCTTGGTGGTGCTATTCCTACACCAGAATCAATACCACAACGAAAAACATCTATAATCCAACAGAAGTTCAATTCCATGAATAATTCTCCAGCACCTCAGCCATGAATGTTATATTTATAAAAACAATTCAGTATTCATTCATCATAATGAACAAAATTTATTTATGAACTTAACATTCCTCAACAAAAAACTGTTCGCGTGTTAGCAGTTATAAATTTAAAGAAAAAGAAGAACAAAAATTTTTACTTTATATAATCTTATTCTTGAACTTTTTTATAAAAAAAACTGAAACATGTTTATTGCTTTTTAAATTAATGTAATCAGATCAATAATTGTAATAATAATAGTAATAGTAAATATAGTTTGAGAGCATTTAAATGCACAATCCAGTTATCACAGTTGACAAGTTTAATCAGAATTAAAGTACCATTTTAATCAGTATATTCACACAAACTGGACGATTTAACTGTTGTCCTAAAAACAACATTTTACCATTTCGTTTATAATTTTTTTCATAGATAAATATGTTTTAAATAATTAAATTAAAAATTAAAATAATCAAAGAAAATAATAAGTAACTAGCAGGTAAAATAAATTTTACATAAATGAAATAAAAATGAACTTGTATAATATGGTTGTAACTGTTTAAACTAATTTTTTATCACTTGAGGAATATTTTTCCAGTTTGCTCCATCGGGGCGAAATATTATGTATACACCATGGGAGATTCATGTAAACCCATATCTCGTGTGATTACATACCTTGCCTATTGCTTGATTTATAAACTTTGCATGATAGGCTGGATTTTTATTTGAGTCTCCCTTGGTACATAAATAGCTAATACAGATGCGTTATACCTTAAGATTGAGAGCTACCTCCGTAATACATTATCTGTTCGATTAAGTCTATTATTTATAATAAAACCATCTTTTTGGGCATTTGTATATACGAAGGATAATGTATTTGCAAGCAAAAGTAATTGTATATTAATAATAAATTATTTTAAGACAATAATCATTCTTTTTGTTTTTTAAATTCATTATTTAATGTTTGGCCCAATTTTTCATGAATAGACGAATGCTTTTTTAATTTTAAGAAAAATGTGTTGATTGTTAGAAAAAATGATTGTAAATATGTATTTTCTACCTAGTTTGTAAAATAATTATTGCACGAAATTTTACATCAAACCAATGTCACATATTGTATGTGGGTTGTATACAATATGAATGCAAAATAAAAATATAAAATTATTAATTATTAGAAGCAACTGAAAGAATTTTTTATTATAGTAAAAGAGTTTAATCTTGTACTAATTATTAATAAAAAGTTTAAAGGTTGAAAAACAATTATTCCTTAGAAAGAACACGAACTATCCAGGGATTACATTATGTAATGAAAAAATGGACCTAATTTTTAGTTCTCTTTATTTTGTAACATTATATATACAATCTTATTTGATATAATTCCATAATAACGTAAATTACGACTAATGTTTTAAATATCAATGAATTTTAATGCTTTAAGTACAAAAGTAAATAAGTTGATAAACTACATTTACACCAATTTTTTTTCAAATAGTTTTGTTATCATCCAATACTAAATATTGAATTATAAAAAGTGGAAAAATATGTCTTTTTATTTACTTGCAATATTTTAAGACTGCAAAGTTTTTATATTTCTTTGTATATATTATCTGCATGATAATTAGCCGTAAATTTGTTTACATTAAATTTTCTATGTACATTTGTGCATTTTTTATTTGTGCAATGTTATGTTTTACATTATAATTTTCTTCTTTTTGTAAAGCTCTTTATTATAAATAATTTATGGAAAAAGATTATTAACCGTATAAAAAATTTCAATATTCATACATTTTAGCTAGAAAATAGTTTAAGTATACAAGCAAGCACTTCGGACAACTTGTATAAGAAATAACTTGTTGGTTAAATACATGAAAGATTTGCTTTATAAACATCTGAACCACTGTATAATACCCACATTAAGATTTTCAAAATATTAGTTAATAATAGAAAGGAAAAAACGATAATTGAATTTTGTTATTGTAATACATAAAGTTTATAATATTTTATCATAACTAATTATATGATTATTTATAAAATTATGTACAGTTCCATACCAAAATTATAAGTGAATAAGAAAGTTTCGTTTTATTTTGCAATGTTTGATGTTGATGGAAGAGACTTATTAAAACACTTATCACATAATTTCTAATACCGTCAATGCTCGTTGCATTAAAGTTATTAACAATGAGTTTTATACCTAGATATTATTGAATGAAAAATGTTTATTCGTTGTACATGCTTTCGATCAAATCAGCATACATTTTTTGTACAACATTTCTCTTCAGTTTTAACGTCGGACCTAACTCTCCCGTAGGAACAGAAAAATCGTGCGGCAAAATGCGGAACTTTTGTACCTTCTGGGCATTGCTTGTTGCTTTTATATTAGCTTTTTTTATCGCAGCATCAATTTCTTCGTATACCTATAAAATAATTAATTTTATATTAAATTGAACACTAAAAATATTTTAAAATCAATAATAAATTCAAATACTCACAAGTGGATCTTTAGTACTCAAAATTTCAGATAATGTTTTTGATTTACTTCCAATAGATCTCAACCAATCTTTGGAATCAGCAGCTAAATTGTCTAATGGCTCTCCACTATCCGGATCCATTTCAGTCTAAAAATTTATTACAATACATTTTTTTATTCTGTTAAATATAATTTATGAATATTTAAAATGAATTAAACACAGAGCACCACTAAGGACACGCAAACTTGATAAGAAAATTATGACTCACCTTAATGGTGACTAACATAGTTAAGTACTTTTTTCTATCGCCAATAAGCATAGCATTGCTAAGAGCTGGCAGTTCAGCGAGCACTAGTTGTTCGATTGTAATAGGAGGTATGTTTTCACCACCCGCCGTGATTATCAATTCCTTTATTCTACCTGAAATTCATTATAACATTGAATTATTTATATAAACATGTACTTTTAATTTTTTCTCTTAAATATAATCTAGTTATCCTTATTATCTTTGAAGGACACCACAAATCATACACACCGGTTATATATAAGAACCCATTTTCGTCCAGTCGTCCCAAGTCACCGCTGTGTAACCAACCAATCTCATCCTTTGCCTCTTTCGTTTTTTCCGGATCATTTAAATATCCCATGAAAACGTGACGTCCGCCCATGCAAATTTCACCTTCCCCAGTTGCGTCAATATTATCTAACTTTGTACAGAAACCATCCAATACAAATCCAACGCTTCCCAGTCTATAAAATATTGTTAAATATTAATTATTATTTTGATTACATTTACAATGCCATTATTATAATAACACATATTATATTGATGAAGTGAAGTAATAATAATTAAAAAAAAAATAAAAAGAAATGTAATTTAACTTTTTTATGAATAGATTTTAGTTAAGTACGCTTTTTTATTATTTAAATTGTCAAATAAATAATTACTTGTAACGGTTGACTGATGTTAAAGTATGAGCACCACTACATTCGGACATGCCGTATGCTTCCATAATTGGTATATCCAAACTCATAAAGTACTGCTTTACTTCGTTACCAAGTGGCGCAGCTGCTGAGAAGAACACCTTTGCTCTGTCCAAACCAAGCGCAGCTTTAACTTTATTGAAAATGAGCCATTTTGCTATCAAGTATCCCCAACTCTTGTAATCCACGCCATTCATTTTATTAGTATTGTATTGGAGACCCTGCGCTTTGGCCCAAGTAGCAATCCATGTCTTGAGTTTCCCATTATTACGCGCAACATGCTGCATCTTTTCGTAAATTTTTTCCCACACTCTAGGTACGCCTAAGAACGCCGTTGGTCTTGCAACGATTAAAGTATCAATCAGACTTCCCTTCAATGCATTTTTGTCAGCAAAGTAGATTGTTCCAGCGAGAGACATTATTGTAAAAATATCGACGAGCTACAAATAAGTATTTACATTAATTAAAATTATTTCTTTTTATACTGGTAATAATTAATATGAAGAGGACAATTTAGACAGTGAACTGCAATAACAGATAATCAAGCGATTAATAAATATTTTACCTGAGCTGCAACATGAGATAGTGGCAAATAGCTAACTATAATTTCTTTAGCATATTCCAATTTTAAGGCATTTATAACCACTCTTGCGTCGTGCAGAAGATTGTCGTGACTTAACATAACAGCTTTAGGATTGCCGACTGTACCAGACTGAAACAAACAGATTATCATTCATTAAATGCATGCTTTCGTTGGAATTGTTTTATAAACAAAAATAATGCTACTTTAAAAATAACTTTTAACTTTGACCATTTTAATTAAGATTGTCAAATTTGATAAAAATAATAATAGTTAACTTACAGTATAAACTAACGTACAGCATTCATTTACTGCTATTTTCTTGAGTACTGCATCAAGTTTGTCATCTGATTCTTGTTTTCCAATTTCTAAGATGTCATTCCACTAAAAAAAAAGTTTAAAAGGAATTAAAACACATTCTGATCTCTTGATGTGTATCTATAAATATTCCTGTTTGATTTTATTCAATTTTAATTATTGAAGTACGTACACTTAGAACATCTTTTGCTTTAGGAACACCACTGTATTGAATAATTGCTTTTATTTCAGGGAGTGAATCTTTTATTTTTAAAATTTTGTCTAATTGCTTTTCATCCTCGACAACAACAATATTTGCATGACTATGTTCTAGACAATATTGACACGCCTCCGCAGAATTTGTTGTGTAAATTCCAGCTGCGAAACCTCTGCAATTATAAATTAATAATGTTAAACAGTTATTGGCATATTACTTTTTATTTTGCAAGCAATTTTTACAATATACAAAAGTTATACAAAAGTATTTTATATGATGATATAAATAATATCTTACCCAGCATAAATAGCAGCAATATCCGATATAAACCATTGTGGACTGTTGAAACCCAAAATACAAACACTATGATGCCTTTCCAATCCCAATTTTAGAAATGATTTTGCAACAGTTCTTACAGATTCTTCGTATTCTCTATAAAAATAAAAAAGATATTGTAAAGGACTAACTTAATGTCATTAAGATGGCATTTAAATGTATTACTTATAAATGTATAGATTGTTTAATTGAATTAACTATATATTTTATTATTAAGATGAAATGTCATTCATTCATAAATAATATAAATTATTAATTAAACCATTAAGTATAATTAATAATGATTATTAACAAATTGTCATTAAATGCGCATCATAAATTCACCTACAATCTAATGCAATTATTAAATTAATTGTGAAAATTATTTAAAGATTACATTTAATAATTGATTGACAATAATTTAACATTGAATATTAATATAAACAACGTATATGAGTAATTAAAATAAAACATATTTAAATATTCATTTTATAAACTTTTCATTAAGAAAATTTTATCATCAAATACAATTTCCAGTCAGGGTTATATTTAGCAAATTTGAAATATCCGTGGTTCCCGCGCTTAATTATTATTGGTTAACAAGTAATTCCATGTTTTTCGTGAGAACGGAACAGTTGGGAATGCGTTTAACGTTTTGTCAAAATAGTGAGAAACTTTTGCATCGAAAGCGTGGCAATGTCAAAGATATATATATAAAAATATAATGTTATAGTATTAATATACTTTAATATTGTTTTGTGTCAACTTTAATGATCAAATAACTTACTTATAAGTGTATTTCTTTTTATTTCCCGCAATATCAGCTGACTCCACCATAGCAAGATGATCTGGATATTTTTTAGCTATTTCTGTCAACACACCAGGTATTGACACAGGCGTAAATGAATTAAGACCTTCACTTTCATGTTTTATTCTCACTCTTCCATTTGCTTCCGTTGTAGTGTCTACATCAGAAGGTAATATTTGATTGGGACCTAAAAATTATATTTCATTAGATCCATTATTATAATAAAGAACAAAAGATCTAACATTACGTAGCATCTCTTACTAATAAAAATAGTAAATATTTAATGAATATTTATTGATATTTTCAAAATGTAACATTTTCCTTTAGTCACCCTGGTTAAAGTATCAAACGTTTTTATCATAAAAAACAGCTGTTATGACTTTCTGTGGACTTTGCAATAGATAAATCAACTTTTTTACACATACGTCATTATAAATCGTGAATTTTCATTTCAACTCATTGAAGAAATAATAGTTTTATCGTTTTATTGACGAAATGTTATTATGAATTTGAATGGAAATAGAGTAAAGACTTTATAATATATTTTTTTTCCAAGAACCACAGGAATTTGCAACAGATTTTTCTTTTATTGACATATTAATCATTTAATTATAGTATTAGAAAATTGTTTGTTTGAATTTTATTCTGATTTAAAGTAAGAAATGTGAACATGATGTATAAACATCAACGCATGTTATGCATTATAATATATAAGTTTATATTTTATTCCTTGTTTTTACACAGTTCCATTTTACAATTCATAGCACTAATTCTTTTTAATCGAATCTGCACTCTAATTCCAGGTTGAAAAGTCAACAATCTTATTTTTCTTTATGCATATTAAGACCTATTTCAAGCAATTTCTTTATTAAAAAAAATCTTGCGTACCACAAAATAAAGAATTAAAATGTTTATTTTTTCAAAAATATACAAAATAAAAATATCCTCATAAAATATTCATTATAATGTATACTTTGAACTTATTTTAAATTAAAATTACTTTCTCAAACATTTGAATGTTCCATCTAAAAGTTTTTTACATATAAAATATGAGATAATATGAATTAATTCATATTTGCAAAAGTGATCTAATTTTCTTTTCAAAAGATAGATATTTCATAGAAATTAAACTATGAAAGAATTACATTTTTTATACTTATACGGAAATAGAATATTTTTTCCTTGCGACTCTCAATATGAAAGATCAAATGTTAAGATTCATTATATAATATCTGCATTTTAAGTGTAATGCTTTGTACTCAATGTGAATTTTGAAACATTGCTGAATCGAATGAATGAGAAAATAATAATATATACAAATGTTCCAAGACAAAATATTTATGTAGTCACTGATACTTTTTTTATCTTTGACTTGTTCTGTGCAGTTCTGATGCAGAACTGGGACACTCACCTTACTTAAATCAAAATTCAATCCACAATAAATAATATTATAAACAATTAAATATGTTTGACCTTTTTATGCAATATAAATAAGAATTAGTTGTAATTTGATGTATTCTTTCTCATACTTTTGATAATATTCTCAATAGAAAAAAATCTCTGAAAATTTCTGTAAAAATGTTGAAAAAATTTGGAATTCCCAATTGTTATTTATTTAAAACTTTTTTAACCTTTGTTGAATGTATATACAATCCTCTGCTTTATAATAACTTAATAATAAAAATGAAATCAATAAAGTTAAATGGATATATTTACATTCAGTTCAATATCAAGTTTGGTATTATAATTTCAACATTTTTTAGTTCTTTCACAATTAAAATATATTTAGATCTTTCGAAATTCTTTCGAAAAACAGTGAAGATAGATATTACAAAAATTAATACAATTAGATAAATCCTTTTTTTTCATTTAACGAGAAAATAAATTTCAACAACAATGTCGTCATTAAAAAAAAAATAAATAACAACATCAAAAATACATTTAAGTAGAATATTTATATCAACACTAATTAAAAGCACACAAACAATTTTTCTGCAAATTTTATAATGTACATATAATGTGCAAATATAATACTTTTATATTTAATATAATTTATTTAAACTTATTACATATTAGAATATATCTAGTTGCATATGTAATGTTATTTGTATAATTAAGCAAATGTTTTAATGAATTTTGTTATTGATAATTTTGTTGTAAATATAGCTTAAAGAGCTTATGTGATTGTCTTATAGACGGTAATCATTAAAATATAAATTATTACAACAGCATTTTCTTGCAATTACAGATATTGACAGATGTCGAGGACGAATTCGGTATTTAACAACATTAATTTAAAGTAAAATTTAAGTTAATTATTAATTTAACGCGGAGAAAAAGAAAATAGTACTAATAACACAATTATTTATTAAGTCAGGAATATATGCATGAAAAAGGATATTTCTAATATACTAATATACCAATTTTAGGCGTGATGAAAGACCATTTTAGAGTATTACCAAAACTTTCAAGTACTACCATGAAAAAATTTGAAGCTGTTTATGTTTAATTTAAACCTAAGGTTTGGTCAATTTCATGATTTCTACTTCCCCTTTCGTAGTCCACAAGTCTTTTTATATTTACAGAAATATGTGGAAACACTTGCACCCCCTCCCAAATATATTTTACTAAACTATTTGTTTATTTTTTTTCTGTTGCTCCAAATTTATTCTACTTTGTTGAAACAAATTAAAACAATTCTAAATCTCAATCTAAATCTAAAAGAAGAAATTATTGAAATTTAAAAGCATCATACCTTCGTTTCCGGTTTGGCTTGCTGTCATATATTCCGCAGAAACATCAGTAACAATCTGTGAACACATAATTTGCATTGCATGATTCACAAAAGTGATTTGGCTCGGTCATTCATAGATATGCAAAATTTAAAAGAAAACACAAGTGCATCAGTCCACAATTGCTCCACTTCTGGCGGCAATTATTTCACATCTGTTTTCTCTTAATTACTTTTAAATCTCGCACAAAGTTGATAAAATTGAAATTAAAGCTCTCATTACCTTTTCTTGTTTATTAACACCATTAATGGCGCCATTTAGAAGGTGCGGTTGCGTGGCAGTCATAGTATCTGTAATTACAATTTCAAGACTATTAAGAATGTTCATGTCATTAATTTAAATGTAACGTACAATAATATATGTCACGCCACCCAAAGTATACTATACTTTTGTTTACAAATAACAACATTTTTATGGGTTCATTCACAAAACTGTTGTATTTTTACTTATTAAATGGAACGTCTTGTATTTAAAAAAAACATTAATTATTACCATTGAAATATATTTAAAGAAATGTTTAAATATAATTAAATGAATTATAAAGCACATTTCTATGTATATATTACGTTTTAATATCATCCAGTTTAGAAGAGGTCACTTACACTGGAAAAAAAGAACCATTAAGAATTGCTGTGCTGTGACACTATTAGTAAACTGGTCATATGCTTGCAAATCTTGAGAATTTACTATCTTAAGTTAGCGAAACGTATCAATTTGTTGACATTTATTCCCAGAAAGTTGACAAGATATGTCAAAATGCCGAGACTTTTTACTAACTTATGATAGTAATTTTTCAATTTTTGCAAGTATATGACCAGTTTACTATCAATGTCAGTAATTGTTATTAATCACTTCTCTCCGTGTACAATATAAAAAAAATTACCATTTATTTTTACAAATATTTTTGTATGTTTTACCATAATTTTTACTGTCCTAAAACTGTAATTTTTCCTACATTGTACAAACAATTTTAAGGTTCCAGCACAGCAATTCTTAATGATCTTCTTTTTTTCAATGCATTAAAATACAGTTTTCAATTGATCATTTAAACTAATACTTAAAACACTTGCCGAATTTTAAATTGCACGAAAATGTCACGTGTTTATTTATTTATTTCTTATGTCTTATCATTACTAAAAATTAAATGCATCCAAATTTAAAGCTGCTTTTTAAATAATAACTCCGACTGACTTTGTTATATGTAATCATTTTAATTACCAAATAATATTAAGTATCTATTAAATAATTAAAAGAATCCGTCGATCTTCTTTAATGATAGACGTTGGAATTAATTTCGTGTTTTTTTTTTTTTAAACATATTTCCCTGATAAAGCATCGTACGATGTTTGGTCAAAGGTTCTTTCTTGCTGTCAATGTTTGAAATTCAGTTTTGTCGTCGACGATTTTAAATATGTCGAACAGCAATTTTCTTTAATGATTATTATCGCAAGATAATGTACGCAACGCTAGAATAATTAATATTTAAAATAAAAATTAGGCACTAACAATTATTTAAATTTCACGTTTGAATTGTCTGACGTTGAATTGATACCCGTTTCAATTTAAACGTATCATTAGTTATTTAAATAGTTGAAAGTATTAGTGGCAACGAGGAAACTGGCATTAATAAAAATAATAATGATAACAATGACACGGTGAACGATTAATAAAAGATGTTGGAAAATGATTTGAATAAAAAAAATGTTTAAAGACACATCTCTTACCAACAGGTGTCATTTTTATTTCGCTTCAATTCATTACGAAGGAACTAAACTTGGACGCGCGCGTTTCAAGTAACAAGTACTGCGAGCTTTAGTTCTTGAAAGACTGAACTTTTAAAATTAATAGCAAAGACGATTTACATATTGGTTGTGCGCGCGAATCTACGTCAATAGATATAAACTCCACTCCGTTATCAATTAATATCCAATTAAATGCGGGGTATTAACTTATTAATGATAATCATATATATTTATTTAAAAATTTACATACATATTATTATTATTATATGCCCGTTAATATATATATGTATATATTATTATATATGTCTGTAAAGAGTAGAGTATTGATTGAATATAGAACAGTTGTTTCTATTAATTTTTCATACAAGACGTTAAATTTAGTTGGAATAATTTAATATATTTTAAATTACGGTTAAAATGTGATTTTTAATTGTGTTCTTGAAATGATGTCTACTATAAATATAATATTTTATAATGATTTATATTTATATTATTCTTTATAACTTGAATTAACATTTTAAAATATATATTGGGAAAAATGTCGTTATCAAGGAATTGAACTCATTTTATAGTTAATAGTCCAGCCCTTTACCACCATGATACACTGTCGTTTAGGCCACACCCCTCTTACATTGACACTAAACTTTTACAAAGATCAATATTTTTCCAAAAAACTGTGTAGAGCGTGATTAGTAATTGCGAATTCATATGTCATTTTGATACACGTGTTACATTAACTTTAAGTAAATTGGTTTATTTGAAAAAAGTTTAATGAAAACAAAGAACTTATTTTAAATAAAGCAAAATTATACCTTTGAAAGTAGTTATTTATTTTAACTAAATATTTTTTAAATCAATCAAATTTATTTATTAGAAATTGATAAACTTGACATAGAAGATATACCTCAAGAAAAAAAAGCATATATTTAGAACCAAATAAAAGATGCATTAAAAATAAGTAAAATTACGTATAGAAAACTAATATAGCATTTATTGAAACCAAATAAGTATATTCAACAATATATTTTTATTTAAATCAATCAAATGTGTTATTAACTTCGCATTTAAACGATAACAGTTATTTGTTCCGCGGTATATTTATTTAAAAATAATAAATTATTTCTCTGGATATACAGTATGCATTTCAATGATATTACACTCATTGAATTAAAATTATTTATATAGCCAATATTCAACGCTTCATTTGGAACAATCGCTAGTTATTTTGCTACTCGTATTTTGCTAGAAAATTTAATTACCGGCCAATTCGCGTCGACTTGCATTTAATGTATTCAAAGTTAAACAAACATTGCACGAGAAATTCTGCATATACACGGTTATAATCAATTTCGAAACTAAGCGCAAAGTTTTTGCCCGAGCGAAGTATGAATAACTCATGATATAAACTGTAATAAATTTTAATTAAACAACGAAAATTGATTTGCATCCGAGCAGATAAAATTTTATCTTTATTTTGCAATTAATCATTGTCTTTCCGATTCCTCGTAATATTGTTTTTTATTTTTTTTTGGTTTTTTTTTCCTCTTTGTCACGTACAGTATCCGCGGATGCATTCAAAATGCCGCGAAGGTAATTGCAAAGTTCACCTTTTTTCTCCCCTCCCCCCCTCC
>JABFPN010001142.1:0-32628 GCA_022817305.1 Leptoteleia sp. ZL-2020
CTAATTTAGAGGTTATATTTTGGGTTACAAAAACGACTTCCAAAAGATAGCTTTTTGAGAAAAGTTGCAATACATAAAAAACAATTTAAAAAAATCTAAACAAGTTTAACTTTGGACGTACGTTGCGTTTTTCTCAAATTAATTATTATTTTGTAAAATATTTACAAATATTTATTTGGCGGCAATTTTTCTCAATTTGTTTGTAATATTGAGGAACGCTCCATAGCTAACTTCAAGTAGGAGCCCCCGAGCCGAATCTGGCATAACTTCACTGCGGGGATACTTAACCTTTGTTTTTGGGGAGTAATCGTGCTTTTTCGGGTGCATATATAAGCCAAAAGAGATGGTTTTTAAAACACTCGTACTTTGTAGATACCAAAAAGGGCCAGATGAGTTCTGGCGAAAGAGGAAAATCTTTCGTTTGGCTGCTGTAAGTGATAGTAAAAATGAATTTATGAAAAATGCGAATATTTCCGAGTCTCGTTTGATTGCGGCACTTAATAAATTAATCTTAATTTTAAATTATCTTGATACTTTCTCTATTTATTATAAGTGAATAAATAAATATGTTTGATATATTTATGAAGCAGGCTGAATTTAATTAATTTCAATTTCAGCATTTCACAAATCGGACCCAAAATTGCTATAAATTGAGTATAAGAGCTGTGCACAGAGCTTTGCAGCTCACTACTTTGGGAAGAAAACTAAAGAAAGTAGATTTTAAACTGGTATGTTTTTTTATTTATATTAACCTTTAATGTTATTATTTTTATATTTATTTATATATTACTTAGCTAATTTAACAATTTATTAGAAATAGTATACTTAACCACAAATGCACTAATATGCAGAAAATTTATATATTTTTAATGTTGTATTTATGTTATGATTGCATAAATATTACAACAATGTCGTGTCTGATTAATTTATTATCATTTATAAAAAAAAGTGTATCTATTTATTTATTTAAGAATCTATAATTACTATAGATTTCTAAATATATTTTATTTATAAAAAACAATAGTATTTTAAAGCAATTTAATTTCTTTGTTTATAAATAAGTTCAAATTATTTCAGCAAAAATTAAGTTATATTTAGAAATTTAATAATAAGATTCTTACTATTCTGAATTAAGCACTGTAGTAAAAATAGTAAATATTCTTAAACAAGTATTTAAACATGATAAATATTTAATTCTTGTCAGTGCTTTTGAGTTTATCATTGTATTTTAAAGCAATTTAATTTCTTTGTTTATAAATAATTTGAAGTTGTGTCAGAAAAAAATTAAGTTATATTTAGAAATTAAAAAATAAGATTCTGAATTAAACGTTGCGGTAAAAATAGTAAATATTCTTCAAAGATAGATAATATTTCAGAATTTTATTTATTTAATCCTTGTAGATATGCGTGAGTCTATCAGATCCCTAATATAGACATTAAAATAATTTTCTTTCACTTTTTAATTACATTATAAATTATAATTACATTGCATTTTATAATTTTAACATTATATTACATCATATCAGTGAAATTTTACTCATTAATATTACATCATTCTAAAAGTATACTCTTATAATTGCTTAGTTAAGATAAATATGATTTTGTTTTAAATAGATTTTGATATTTGTACTCGTAGAAAATTGTATTAATTATAAAAATTATAATAAACGAACGATTGTTTTTATCGTTATATTAAAAGTATAGTTTTTGGATAAATAACATTGTATTATGAAAGTTTTATTACATCGTACAAGAAAAATTTATTTAATCATATTAAATCATTTCAAAGGTATACCATAATCCTTTGAAATTTATTGAATTTAAATATATTTATTTATGGTATTATCATTTGTTCATTTTTAGAATAAATAATTCATTCATTCATAAAACAAACAATTACTTATGAATATAAAATAAATCCTTTCTTTCGATTACATAAGTTTAAATAAACATAAATGAATACTTGTATTGTAAATCATTGTAAATTTTGGTAATTATACGGAGGAGGAAATGTTCATAAAAATGAAACATTCATAAAGCATCTTAAAGTTGAAGATCCAAGCTTTAATTTAAAAAAAAAAACTTGATGCAAGTTTCGTTCAGATTTGACAAAGTTACATTTATTTGAAATTTGACATTTCTTTTCTGGTAGTCTTTCTTTGATCTTTAAAACGATCAAACAAAACTAGTTTCTACTTACATAATCGTAAAAAAGGGATAATTACCTATTTTTTTCCAGCTTTGGAGAACTCGATTAAATGGTCCTTGCAACGAGATGGGATATACTCAACCCCTTTTAATGGACAGTTTAACTAAATGTGACGTTATGTTGAACAGAAAGACACTATCAGATTTAGCCATCTGGGAACCCAGGACGTTCAAATGTCTCACGGACGTTGCCTTAGCGAGGGCAAAGGCTGACGGAATGAATATGGTCAGGCATTTGGACCCACCTGCGGGTGTTATTACCAGAGGAATGTTGAAGTAAACGTGGAGCGTTGATTGTTAAGTTTTAAAAGAATTAGAATAGTTCAAAGAATATTTTTAGTTCGATTGTATGAATGACTTTTTAATAAATATAATTAAAATGTATACGTAATTTATTTACTTATTTATCCAGTAATTTACTCAATAATTAATAATTATTACAAACAATAATTAATTGAACGTTTATAATAAAATTAAACTTTTACTTATTAATTTAATCTACTAAAATAATGTTAAGTTTAATTTATTTACATGTATTGTTTTGTTCGGGAAAATTCTTATAATGTACTTCATATATAAGAAATTTAATATTAATTAATTTTATTACCCTCAAAAATAAAATATATTAGTAACCCTTGAAAAAAGTGGTTTCAGGTTGGTAACCCTTAGCCTTTGGCCAAGGTTACCAACTTAAAACTGCTTTTTTCCTCGTGGAGTAATATACTATTTTTGGATATATCTGTAAGTTTTCTAGATCTCAAATGTTTATAAAGGTTGTTCGTAACTTGAAACAAATGTAAAAAAAAGTTAATTTATGAATAATATAAAAGTTATATTAATAAAAAAATATTAGCAAGATAATAAATTTTTGCAAACACTTTAAATAACATAATAAACTTAAGTAAAAATATACAAAAATATTCGTTTTCATTTAAAAAAGTCATATAAGTAGTATTTTGAGAATGTTTCACTCTTCAGTCCCATTATATTGTATCATTTGAAAATCTTTAAATTAAAATTAACAAACAAATGAATATCCTAATAGAAAAATACTCTGAAAAACTCTCGCAAAAATATTGAAATGCCCTGTCAAAGACCAATTTTCAGCATTTCGATACTCAAAATATAATAATAATAAAATAAAAAAAAAATGGTGAAACAAAAAACGTGCATTTGCGCTAAGATAACTTTATTGTACAATAATCTCATTTGAACATTTAAGGACCTTGCAAATACGGTACACTTGTAATTAATATCAGTTCATCGTAATCATTTTATTTCCCTTTTAAACACGTGAAATTTGGTTCAGTTGCGCGACTTTTACGGAGCTCACTTCCTCGCGTTAACTATTTCAACAAAGTCTGGCTTCAACGAGGCGCCACCTACGAGGAAACCATCGATGTCCTTCTCCTTGGCGAGCTCCTTTGCATTTCCCGCGGTTACCGAACCGCCGTAGATGATGCGCAAGGACTCCGCGACGTTGGGGTTAATAGTCTCCGCTATCCATTGCCTGAGTTTGTCGTGGACTTCCTGGGCTTGTTGGGGGGTCGCAGTTTTGCCGGTGCCAATGGCCCAGACTGGCTCGTAGGCCAGCACCACGTTGTCCCAGGACTTAATTTTGTCCGCTATTGCTTTGGTCTGACGGAATACGACCTCTTCGGTCTTACCAGCCTCGCGCTCCTCCAATTTCTCACCGATGCAGGCGATTACCTGTAAATTATTATTTTATTTAATTATCTCTTGTATTCGTCAAATCCATTTTATGGTCCTTACAATGTAATGCTATTTTTCTTAAATTATTCTTCATTTTCATGCTTATTTTGCCCTTTTCCTCATTGAAATTTGAACAATCTAAACATGTTTTCACATAAAATATCAATCTCCTTTTAAAGAATATTCGTACCAAGTTGAAATCTTTCTTAAAGACTCATCTTGTATATCTATGTTTAACTCAAACTTAATTCCAAGAAGTTTCTCGTTACATACTGGATCAATGATTTGGCAAATTTAAGACAAAAAAAATGTTTATCGCACAGTCATCTGCAGACTTTTCTAGAGACTTATGTCCATGAAAATATTTTATCTAGGTGGCATATATGTTGGCATATATGGGAAACTATATAAATTTGTTTTCATGGGTAAAAGTTAAAATTAAAATCTTGCAAATGACTGGTAAACCAAATTTAGAACAATTTATAAAGTACTATGTAAAAGTAAAGTTAAATAAAAGTAAGGAGAGTGTGGTGACCTTGACACCAGCTTCCAAGGCGTGAGCGATTTTGTCCGCAATGAGTACGTCATCTTCACCGAAAACGTTTCTTCTCTCAGAGTGACCCAAGATGACCCAAGGGATACCATTGTCCAATAGCATGGCAGGGCTGATTTCCCCAGTGAAAGCTCCTTTGGCTACTTTGTAGCAATTTTGTGCGGAGATACCCACATTTGCTGGTAAGATGCTCTTGGTCGAAGAGAGATAGATTGCAGGAACTCCCACGACGATCTCTACAATTATTTAAGATATATTTAATATTATAATATTCCAATTATTAATTATAATTTAAGATATAATCAATATTTTTTAATATTATAAGTATTTAAGATACATTCAATATTTTTTAATGTTATAATACTATAATTATTTAAAATATAATCAGTATTTTTTAATATTACAATATTATTTATTTAATATAAATAGTTTCTAATAATAAAATAATGTTAATAAATTTAATTGTTTATATAATTGCGTATTATAATCGAGTAATTTATATTAAATAATAAATATCATTATACTTTATTTTAATAACAGCAATTTAAATTAAATAATATTTGAAATGAATTTATAACTTATACATTAAATTGAGCACATTCATAAATAACTGTAGAAAATATGAACAGAAATGATTACATATCATTAATAAAGTGTGTAATAATATATAATTTAATTTTAATTTAATATCACTTTATTTAATAAGTAATAAGTTGTAATATATAAAAAAGTAAGTCATTATACAAATATTTATATAATGTACTTATTGTTAACCGATATAACATTTATATTCCTATAACTGAAAACAAAATGTTATATAACTATAAATTTTTCCACGTATTTATAATGCCATTGTAATGATTTCTTTTTATATTTGCTTTCACATATATCTTCCATATCTATACGTCCAAAATTCATTAGAAAAACAAGGTTTGATATGCTCCAAACAATATTCTTTAACAATTTTCCAGATAAGGGAAACAATTTCATTCAGATACATGAGATTTGACACGAGCAAGATAAAATTATTTGGCAACAAAATAGAAAGAGTAATAATAATAAAAAGAAGAATGCTAATATTTGGAAATTGTTTGACACAAAGCTTTCATTTGTCATTGACAAACACAAAATGTCATAAATACAAAACAAATTACTTATCAAAGAACAATTATGACATTACAAAAAAAAGGTGATGAAATACTGACGATTATTATTCTTCTTCCCAATTTATCATCTTAAACATTTTTCAGTTTGAAAACCGTATTTTTTCTCCCCCCAATTTTTAAATTTGGTTTTGATTGGAAAAGAATTAACAGGATTGATGGTAAAAAAACAAATAAAAGCAACCAATTAAATTTAGAACTTACCAGTATTTGGGTCAAGGGGACCAGCCTTCAAAAAGGCGACGATATCGTCGATCTCCTTTTTGCTTCCGTTCATCTTCCAGTTACCACCGACGAAAAATTTACGAACCATTTTGGCGAACGATTTGGTTACCCTGGTCAGCAAAATGTCACGAATGAAACTCGAATGATCGTATAGCCGCCGTTCCAAGTCAAGAAGTGACTGTGACCTTTGTCGACCTTCAAACCGCTCTGACGTGAAGATAGACTCGTTTTATTGGACGACCCCACCATCGATTCGACGTCAGCTGATCATTAAGCTCCATTCGAAATTTCGTGCTCCAACTTGAGGTCGATTTCGAAAAGTAAACAAAAGCGATTGTTTGACGTACGTTGACGTTTCGACGAGTCATACGAAAACACGCTCGTTGAGGTTATTTCGGTCTGTTTTCCGGTTTGCTTATTTTCGTGAAAGTTTATTTTACGATTTCAATGCCGGTTTCGAATTCGCAGTACTTTGGAAATATGATATATTTTCAAGAAATTTTCACGCGCTTGTGATTATGAGTGATTTCTCGGATTAATAAGCTAAAGTTTTGTATTACACTTATTTGCTGTTTGTTCGTGCGGTGTTGAATATACTTTTGAGGTTAGTATTTGTTGTTTACATTTTAGAGTTTATTGCCTTTTTGAATATTTTAATTAGTTATTGTGATGTTGATTTACAATATATGTGATCGAACATGCCAACAATTTTTTTGTACATATTTTTTTTTATATATAAATTTTGTATTTAATTTAATTTTTTTTTAATTTTGTATAATAGTTTAGTAGTATTAAGAGACATTTTTATAACATACTTTCTCTATAATAAATATAAATTTATACAAATCACTTATTTGTAATTAAAATAACGATATTATTATTAAAGAGTTTAGTTTGTTTAAAAATTGTAAATAATTATTTTTTAATTTAATGCAAAATTTCACTAATGTAGATATTAGCCAGTATGGACTTTTAGAATTTAACATTGTTATTTAACTTTCTTTTGAGATTTGTATATTTATATTATACATATATACAAATAATAAATGAAACAAATAACGTTACGCTATTAAATCTTAAAAAAATTGGTATATTTGTGTAAAAAAGGGGTGTAGTGCAAATATTCATTTGTATAACAATAATTAGAACTACTTCCCAATATTATTTAATAAATATAATATGCAAGGGTAATATGTTATTTACATATTATAACTTGTCAAGAAAGTTTGAAATAATTTAATTTGTATTATAAATAAAATATTCTGTATAACTCCAATGGTTTAACAACCATTGTTATCATTTTTTAAAGAAAATTTGTTAAACAAAACCAGAGGAAGTAAATAAGAATATATTTAAGGAATAATTAAGTATAAGCAAGTTAACCAGTAAAAGGTACTGCATTTTGTATAAATATTTACACATTCAAGTATTATATAAATAATAAAAAATAATAACAGCAAAGGTATCCAAAATAATAATAATAATAATAATAATGAATTTAAAGATAATTATGCATTATTCTTCAGATCATAAAATAATTCATTAACATTTAATGCTGATGTCATCATCTAAGATAAGAAAGATAATAAGTCAATAGTGAAGGTGTATCATTTATTTTCAAGGAATTTGAAAAATAAGTTTAACATCTTCCAATGAAACTAAAAAAAAAAATAAAATAAACAGGTAAATAATGAAATGTACCATAATCAAACTTTTAATAACATTCTTACACAAATACATCCTGCAACCAATAATTGAATTGTTCTGTACGTTGATTTTTGAAAAACAAAACACTGTTTAATAACAGAACCAAATGTCAAAATAACTGCAAGGTTCCCCCTCATATAAACGCCGTTTCACTTTTGCAAAATACTGAGATCGCGCGGGAGATATCTTCTGTGATGTCGAGTTAAACGGAAAATGATTCAAGATCCCACCAAGTATCTAAATAACATCATCCGAAATTGTTTCAAGAACTTTGCCTTTAAGATCCGACCCATCCACCTGCCAAAGGTACAATTCAGTTACATCAAACCAATAGAAACTGCGCGCAAAATGAAACAGGAGATTCTAAGTATTAGCAAAAAAGCGAGAGAAGTTATGGCTGAAACTTGCATTAATGTTTATGACCCTGAAAGTCTGCAAAGTTATCTGGAGAAGAACCAATTCAAGTGCCCTGAGAAGAACTCCATTTTAGGTAATTATTTGCAAAAGGTCGACAAAAGAACGCAGAAGGTAGGTAGGGAATCCAAATGTGACATTGGGAAGTTCAAAAGGAAAGAATTTTTTGAGAAATACTGCCCAATACCACGGGACCTTGGTGATGTCAAAAAGGGACAAGTAAAGCAGAAGAAGGAGAAAAATGTTAAAGAAAATCCTGAAGATAACTGCGCGTTATCCAGAGTTATTCAGAACTTTGATAAGAAATTGGAGGATGAGGCAGAGCGCGACCTCTGGTGGGTGAACAAGAAAAAGGTCCAGCCCAAATCCATGGACTTAAACTCTGGATTGGTTAAATTTCTGCAGAACGAATTGCAATTGATGGAGAAGTACGTGAGTCTTCACGCGAAGGATGCCAGCTTTATAAAGGAGAACGTTCATATTACTTTGCACATCTCGCTAAAGGTTAACGAAAATTCATTTAAAAACTCTCATTTGCTATCTTGAAAAGATAAAATTACCTAAGAAAATATTCATTAGGGTAAATGGATATTAACAATTTCAGGAGGTTAGCTCCCTGGGCAACTTGAGCATGATGAAGTCGAGAAGACAACAGATCAGGATCCTCTGCAAGCAAGCGATCCTCTGCTTAATCGATCCAAGTGAGAACGCCTTTGTTCGGTACGAAAGCGACCTCGCTGAAATCATAAACCAGCATTTTCGTATGGGTTGCACTCGTCATTTTGATCTTCAAAGGTAAAAGGTTCCTAGACTGCTAGAGAAATTAGTCAATTATAAAGTGGGAATGGGAAGTTGTGGAGTGGTTGGTCTCGTCGTTCAAGCCTAAGTGATTCAAATAACAAAGTCAGTATATTTCGATACTTAGAGAAAGGGTTTTCTCTCTCGTTTCCTCCTCATAGGCTTGGGCTTGAACGAATACTGGACAAATGGCGGAAAGGGATAAGATAAATAGGTTTGATCCTCAAAAAGAGGGGGGTTGAATCCCCACCCTCCTCCTAGATACACAGAAGTTCTAAGCTAAGAGGCTAAATGTAAAAGAGAAATATCTGTATATAATTATAAAGGTATCTAGAGTCCTAAAAAGTAACTCTCCTAATATTTATATTAGATTGACCAGAAAAGAAAGTTGGTACTATCAAATTTGAGTTTGATAGTTTAAAAATAAAATATACTTTTTTTCATTTAATCACAGATATTCTATTTAGTAAAAAGGACAAATGTACCTTTGATAATGAATTGGAAATTGTAGGAAACTGAGACATGGATCTAAAATGGGCTCTGTTATAATTTTGAAATTTGCCATGTCGTTCGTAATTTGAATGTACGTTCTTTTTACAGCGAAGAGGTGACCTTTTATTGGTCAGTGCTCGTTGTAAGTAATTGGGCAAAGGTTTTGCTGACTCACCCAAATATAACCCTGATGCAAACAATTAGCTGCGCCCTTGGTTGCAATTCTCGTCGCATTTTGGTACTATCTTACCCGGACCCCGAAGAGGAAGAAAATAAAGAATAAAAATATTTATTAAGATCAGTACAGTAATGAAATAAATGTGGTTTTTGAATATTAAGTCGGTATTTTTAAGAGTACTTTGTAACATATTGTGATTTACACACAATCTACGTATTGCTTTGTGGATTTGTATATATGTACTTATAATAAAATTTTTATTTTAGAATTAATGGGTAATTCTAATTCAGAAATTAAACATAAATAAAATTATTGTACAACAATAGACACATGTTTATTATTAAAATTAATAAAAATTAGTAATATTAAGGTGGAATCGCAGTCGTTTATTGCTAGATTAGTGTATTTTTAATTATTTTCATAGAATAATTTAATTATCAAAATTTCTCAATGATAAGCAATTTGTTCACAATGGGTGATATTGATTTAGTGCGAAATATTCACTTTTATGATGTGTAATTACTTAACTTTTGGAAGTCGTTTTCCAAGTGGAAAAATAGTGGTTTTAAGTTGGTAACCCAAGCCACAGGAGAAGGGTTACCAACCTGAAACCACTTTTGTTCGAGTTAAGTACATTTTACTCACCGTGAAAATGAAAATTATTTAGCTTTCGCTGCCAAATTTCTATATGATATTAGTCAAAATTGTTTGCAAAACGAAATTTACGCAAAAGTTCCTTAATTAAATTTGATGTTCATATCAATTGTTAATCATAACAACAATAATAACTATTATAAATTGTAAGTATTGCAGTTAGAAGCATATTTATAATTAAGTAGAAATCATTTTTATTTCAGTAAACGAACATGGGGAACGATGATGTGATTGATGCAAATAAAAAGAATCAGCCTGCATTTAAAAACCCAGCATTTCAACAACAGTTTCGCCCAATTAGCAGTTCTGGAAAGAAGAGAACTTGGCGGTCGTTAAAACAAGTTCTTGCACAAGAAAGAGTTTTACCATGGCCACCAGAAGCTGTTCATTGTAAATTATCTACCATATATTATTAATTATTATTTTAACATTGCAAATTCTCGTAAAGTAAAGACATTAAGTTACTCAATCATTAAACTTGTAAGCAATAAATACTCAAAAACTAATTAAAAACGTTGAAACATTTGAGAAGAGTAACAAAAGAGACATCTAGAGGTTTCACTGTAATTTGCTTAAAATTTTAATGTCGAATTTACAGATAGTGCTATCAACGCTCCTCCAAGTTTTAAGCCAGCGAAAAAGTATTCGGACATTTCAGGTCTGCCGGTAAGTGTTAACAGAAATTTAATAGTTATTTGAGCCGCTCGAAGCACACACAGAGAAAAGTAATTTAGTTTCATTAACACAATTTTCGAATAAAAAACATTAGAAAATGAGTCAACGTTATTATAGAACTATTTATGTACCAAGGGAGATTCAAATGAAAATCGTAATCGCATGAGATGTGGATTTTCATGAATTTCCCTTGGGATATACATAATTTTTCGTCATTTGGAGAATGGGAAACATCATTTTTCCGAAACTCCCTAGGGAGGGAAAAAGGCGTTTCATTGCCCGACTGACGAAAAGACACATGATGCTGGAATAAATGAAACAAAAATACTATTTTCTCTCCTTTTTTTTTTTTCAATTCTATATTAGAAACGAAAGACAATATATCTCATATAAAAGTTCGTTTGGTATAGATGACGATATACCGCATGATAACGCAATCGCGTAACATGATGTCGCAGCGTACTATAAACATATGTCGTTCAACAGGCACGATACACGGATCCGCAAACAAAGCTGTACTACGCCACTGCCGAAGAGTTCACGACGGTGCGCAGCCTGCCGATGGACATAACTGCCGGATACTTGGCACTGCGAGGAGCCTCCAGTATCGTTGGTTAAAAAGTAGATTTAAAAAAAAAAGAAGACAAAAAAGTATGTTACATGCGCTAAAAAATTTTGTAAAGGATTTTATTATTATAATTAATAAAAGTTAAAAACAAAATTAAATTAAAACAATTACTTTTAATTACCCGGTACGCTCGCCAAGTTATATTTGAGTCATAACTTCGTCGCAATTTCGTGCATAAGAAATTGTTCCCTCAGTTATTATTATTATATTATTATTTACTTACAAAAAAAAAACAAAGCAGCGCTTAACTTAGTTCAAAACTAAATGCTAAAATCGAGCTTAACGCTCGACTTTGGGTTGGTATTTTTTCGGTTTTCCTGTATCAATCAATTGCTTCAATAGTTAATTTTCATTTTTATAATTCATTTATTTATACCCCCTTATATCCGTCCCCCCTCCCCCCATTTTATTTATTTTAAACTAGACAATAATCGTCTCGAATGGGTTTGTGTGTCATTATTGTAATCTCTTTGTTCGCGTTCTTGTAAGAAAAATCCTGTAACGCTTTGCTAACGTAAAACTGCGTATCATAACGTGGGTCGCGCGCGCGCATTCAGACGTGCTTTCGGTTTTACTCTGTTTTTTTTTTCTGGTTTTTTATTTTGTTTAATGTCCTTAAATTTGTATTAAATTGGTTTTTTTTGCGCTGTTATATTACGACAATGTGCCGCCACTTCACTCGAGATCCGGCATTTCTTCATCGTCGCTATCCGAATTTTCGTTTTCATCGCCCATGTCCAGGTCATCGAAGTCAGGTTTATTCCCTAAGTTCTCCAAGTCGCGCGAGCCCAATTGGCGCATCAACTGTAATTCAATAAAATATATTCATTAGTTTTGATAAACGCATTTCAATAAATTGAAAGTTTACAAAAAATGTAAATTAATTGGTAGAAATTATTGGAAAGGAATGACTATAAAAACTTTCAAGTTAATATTATACACGAAGAGACAAAAAATAGATAAAGTTTATTATCTTCTTAGAGATATTAATGAAAACAATAACAAATCTATAAATTTGATAACTATTTTGAAATATAATCCGTTGAAATCATTTTCACTTTAAAGTATATAAAGGTCTCGAAAAATTTGTATTCTTTGCATTGTCTAATCATGAAATTACACAAATAATATCTATATAACTCTTTTTTAGGATTTATAATATGATGTTTTAATTTGCTTAAATAGGGTCCTAAATCCAAATACAGAAATGTCACAGTTTAAATACAATCATCTTAATCAAATTTTGTTCTTTCTCTGGAAATTACATTTGAATATTATAAATAGTTGACTTTAAACTCTACATATATAATTAGTGGAAAAGTTACGAAGAATAAATTTAAGTCATTTTTTAATTCAACGAATTATTCACACAATTACTTTTCATGACTTCCATAAAATGATTATTTACATTTAATACAAATAATATTAGATGAATTTATAATGTTATCATCAGATATTTACATAATTCCCTCTTTTAATTTTGGATTTAAGGATCCCTAATATTGCGAAAGAATTAATAATAATATACTAATAATTAAAACTTTAATATCAAATACATTGTGTTCCAATATATATTACCATATTCCACTGATGGTTTTAAACTTTAAAATAAATTTGATGAAGAAATAAACAATTTTTACCATTAATATTTTATAAATTGTAAACTAAATGGAATAAATTATACAAATTTTAATTAGTATATTAGCAATTTCACTGTCTCATTTCAACTTATATGCATGTTAACGCATAAATTATTTCCTATAATGGAAAGTTCTTATTTCCTTCGCGCTCTTTTTGTATCAGTTAAACAGATGGTTGTAACTTTGTAGAGCATCAGCGGGGAGACCTTGCATGTGCGAGTAAAAGAATAAATAATCAATAAATTTAGGGAAATATCTCCCCTTTTTCCCTTTACTTCCATATTTAGTTCATTTCCAATGTTTCTTTTTTGATTAATTTTAATGGCATTGTTATAGAATTTTATAAAAATAATAAAAATGTATTATCAATAAATTATATGGAAATAAATTTTTAGTTACAGTAGGGTTGTTTTACGATTTCACTTATGTTTTTATTAAACAAAATTACGAATTATTTGATGTATTTGATTCAATTTTTATCAGTTTTGGAGATGACGTTTTTCTCATGAACAAAAACGAGGAACAAGTTTTAGGGAGTGAAAAATTGCATTTCATATTTTCAAATGTTCGGGTTCTGCCTTTTATTAATTAACATTAAATATTTATTAATAAAAGCTTGAGTTTATAAAGTCTCAGTGTTTACTGTGATTAATCTCCTTTCATCTGATATTTCAAGAGTGGAATTCAGATCCGAATCCGATCCAAATATGTCATCTAATAAAAGTACTATTTTAATTATAATTAGAAAAAGATGACAAAAAATTAGTAACATTACAGTGAGTAATATTGTATTATGAATTTATTAATATATTAAGTTATAACATTAATAGCTACAAATTCAGTTCTAAATTAATACCTAACTATTAATTTGAAACAAAGTATGTCAAAGGTTATATATATTTAAAATTATTTATTAACTATTAGATAATTAATAATTATATATCAACTAGTTGTAAGATAAATATAATTGAAATTTATTAATAAATTGATAATAATTATAATAATATTATTGCAATGTCACTAAGTTTCTGTCGTTTTTTCTAATCAGAATTAAAATAGCACTTTAGTTTAAAAAACAGAAAAATAATACTTCATAAATAAACAGATAACACATAACAGACATCACAAAAATGAACTGATATGGATCAGATCTGAATTCCACCCCAGATTATCTGAAACGTTTCAATTTTTGTTCAAAACTGAATTACAAATTTCAGTCTTGTAACTTTTCTTTTTTGATATCTATCATTTAATAAAATCTCCTTCAATTATCATTAATGAAAAAGCTGTTGTGTGATGTACGTGGCGCCATCTATACCT
The DNA here is from genome assembly GCA_022817305.1 of Leptoteleia sp. ZL-2020. NCBI lineage: Eukaryota > Metazoa > Arthropoda > Insecta > Hymenoptera > Scelionidae > Leptoteleia > Leptoteleia sp. ZL-2020. The sequence goes on from JABFPN010001142.1 coordinate 14,369, forward strand.
GGGAAAGATCTTCCGAACGTCCCTCATTTCTTTCGTCGTCGCTATCATCTTCGTCCACCCATTTGTTGAAGTCACTTTTCAGCCAGTGAAACTTTTGGTTTTCTTTTGTGAATCTTGGCCAAAATGGTCCCTCGGATTTCTTCTTTAATATTATTTCAATATTCCTGTCCTTTAGACTTTGAACAGTCTTTTCCGGGACAATCTCATCGTAGAAATTGATTGTAAGTTCGTGGATTTTCTTTTCCGTCCCACCGACACCCTTGAAGTACAGCTTGTTGGGCTCGATGTTTATAGTGGGATCTTTGCAATCCTCTAAACAAATGGTTACGTACAGAATATCTCGTCTTTGCGCCCACATAACGGGTGGTGGTGGTATCCTAAAATTAGTTCCATACTTAGTTAGTTTACTTATTCATAGTAACGAGTAAGTTTGTATTTAAATCTTTAATAATTGTTTTTATACAATTATTATTAGAATATATTATTGTTCGTTGTTATTAAGTCATCAAATCTATCTTTTTTTTTGCATTCAGCCATATCTTGTTCTCGACTTCATTACATTTATGTATTGTGCGTGAATGAACATAATAATTATTATTTAGTTAATTGGTTACTAAATCTTTTTTTTTTGTTTCGAGGCTCAAACTTATCAAATATTCTTTTTATTAAGATGTACATTTGACATCTACATCAAGATAAGCAGAAAATTTAATGTATATGTAAAAATGTAATTTACATGTAAAAATATAATGGCATAAGAACAGAGGTACTTTTTTTTTTTTTTTAATAAAAATGGCATTGGCAAAGTCTAATAAACAAAAGTCTATTGATGAGAAGATTTAAGTCTTGCTAATATACCTTGGCCTAAATGTTTGAAAACAAAAACAAAACAAAAAACAGCTGATCAAAATGATTGCAAATACAGTTATTAAGAACTTAAATAATAATAACAATAACAACAACAATAATAATAAGAAGTATAATTAATATGAAAAGGAAAAAAATTGTTGCTTCTTTAAAACCTTTGTTAAACTGTATAAAATTATTAATATAAATTAAACAAGTTTAAATTTCCCGCCATTGATATTCAATATTGGCTAAGCAGGGAAGCAAATCTCGGATGATATTTTAATTAAATGACTCATTGATAATTTTTCGGCTCAATTAACAACTATTTTACTTAAATATTTTTGACTTTACATTTATTTTTTGGGCTTTTAAAATGCATTCAAAATTATTTTAACATTATAAAACAGTATAATGACCATCAAATGAACAAAATTGACCGCTGTATATACGAGTGGGGGATTATGCAAGAGGCGAAGCCAAGTGAAAACCTCACACGAGTGAGCAATCGTCAATTGAACATGATATTTTTTTTCCTAACACGCAAGTAAAGTGGTATTTTGCCAGGCTAAATCAGTGCACTACAACATAAACTATTTTAGACAAAGTAAAACTTTCGCACGCGTGCTTTGAATTTGCCATTTCACGCACTAGTGCGTTTTTGTTTCTTGTTTGCTTTAGTGCACAAAATAGTACGCTGAGAAAAAGGAAATATGATTATTCGTTTTTACTAGAAATAATAGTAAAATTTAAAGGCTGCGTTAATAGCTTTTAATGCAAAAATAATAAAAATTGCTTTTATGATTATTATTTTTTACTATTATTAATAGAAATATTTCAATTTTCGGGGATATTTCCAAGTTAGAGTGAGATGTTTTAATTTTTACTATCACTTTTTTCTCAGTGTAATGTGTCGAATGCAAAATTCGTAAGCGTTAGTTTACTTTGTCTAAAATTAGTTATTTTTGTGTCAATGATCTAAAGCAGGTAGTTTGATTATGCTCAGGTATTTGTTTTGTTCAAGCAGAGCTACCTGAAGTACCCTTTCACGGGTCAAAGGTGAATTACAACATGACAATGCTTGACCTCATGTTGAAAATCAGTTAAAACATACTAGGAAACTTTGAAATGGGAACTCTTATTCCAACCATTGTATTCTCCAGATATTTGTTACAAAAATTACTTTGGTATGGGGATTGCTTCAAAAGATGTGCAGCTTTTAGTTTTTTTTTTTAAATTCTACAAAACTTTCGCAATTTTTCAAGAATATATACCATTGTTACAACACTTTCTGTTATAAAAATATATATTGTTAATGCCATATAAATAGATTTGCACAATAGATAAATTTATAATTAAGAGGATTATTTTATAATTTAAAACTTAAAATTTTTATAATAAAATTGTTTGCAATAAAGACTCCTGATGACTTTCAACTAAGGAATTCAATAGTAAATAATTTTCTAAAGTATATTTTTTTAATTTAGAATTTATGAATAATATTAGACAAATAAAATCTGACATTTGTTTAATAATTTATTTTTATATGTCAAACTATTCTTTAAAGATATTTTATAAGGTTTATATGCTACAAAACAATAAATTAATATTAAAGGAAATGATAAAAATCAGGTTATTAAAATAAAACAGAGTATTATTTTTACTCCAGATGTGAGAATTAAAAATGCTTAATAAATTAAATTATATGACATTAAAAATTTGGTGAAACATGATAAGTTACAATAGATCAAAAGATAAAATAATGAATAGGCATAGAGTTCTGTACTTAATTATGTATTGATTTAATCAAGATCTTGATACAAAAAATAGATATCGTTGAAATTAAAATTAATCAATATTTTAATAAAATATATATATAATTCTCAATTAAATTAATTCACTTCTTTATATTTATTTTTTATATGAATTATAATTATGAGTAATAACAAATGATAGTATCATGTAATTGTAAATAAATAAATAAATACATATATATATTTTTTTCATGTGTATAAAATTATAAAAAATATTTAAATATCATGTATATAATATATACAATTAAACTTTATAGAGTAAATTTCCAGTAATTTTGTATTTATATATTTTATGCATATAAAAATTGGCTAACTAAATATATATAGTATAATGTATTTATTATAAATGATTTAAGAATTCAGTGATGAACCATAACTGAAATATATCCCAAATAAGTAAAAAGTATAACATTTTAATACAACAATGTTGTATAAAGATTTTAAAATCATTAACATAAATGTTAAAGTCATTCTTTCTTAATTTATTTATTTACTCATTATATAACAGGTTTTACACATTATATATTATATTTAAATAATAATGGTTATTAAATTTTTCATAAATGAAGTTGGCAATTGTCAGGAAATTTAATAAAAATTCTGATAATACCAAGATAAATAAAAAAAACTACTTCCTCTCCTTGCGTAGTAATAGAACAGAAATAATATAAAGATAACAAATAAAATACTTTATATAATTAATTGATGTTTACAAATGAAACTAATATTATATGTCATAAATAACATGCCAAGATTTTTATAAAAATTTATTTCAAAAAAATTAATTACATTTAATCAACATTTGACAAATAAAAGTGAAAAAAAAGTTTAACAATTTCTTTTTAGGATTCAGTTCTAAACGCCTTCCATATACTCAAGTTGATTAAATTTCAATACCAAATGATACGATAATTGTAATGAATGCATTTCTTCGATCAATACCCGTATTAAATTTAATAGTCGGATAAATTCTATTTCACTCGTTACATTACAAATAGAAAGAACTGTTTACCGTGTATATCTATGTGCTATGAAAAATATTGAATATTATCAAAATTTAAATTACAAAATTGATATGAGCACAGAACTGAAAGTGAGACAAAGCAAATATTTAAAAGAAAAATATTTTCATATGATTTGGATTTTATAAATACACAAATTTAATTTGCAATGCAAATATGTTAATAATAATTAAATTTTACATTAATTTATAAAATAGTAAATTACAAAAAAAATTATCAAAGGAGTGACAAACACGGGTTGAAATTGCGATAACTGTAACAAAAGAAATCTTCCCATTTATATCACAACAAAGCTCACAATAAAACACAAATTTTACTAACAATTTTTATTCATCGGATGGAAGTTTCATTAAATGAATCTCCTATAAAGAGGAAAAACCGAAACAACGTGTTCCAAGGCTGGCTTCTTTACTCAACAAACAAGACCCCATTATCTTTGAGGTTAGGACAAGCATGTTTCATCAAAAACGAACAAAAGAATTGCGGGGGAAACGAATTCCTCGCTGGTGAAAAGGAACATTCTCGTGGTTAAGGTGTAAAAATGAAAAACCTTCGAAAATTGCGAGTCATTTCGCGATCAAAGTGCAATTATCGTCGTTAATTAAAGTTGGACATAACCTCAAAGACGTCGATTTTTCGCGCGTACAATTTGTCGGCTAAAGACGTATCTTCCGAGGGAAAAGTAAAGCGCCGTGATTTGCGGGATAGATTTGCCGAAAACGTGCGTGAAAAATTCAAAGACAAAAGCGTGTCGAAGGTCCGCCATTATGGCGGACATCTGAATGGGAATTCCGGGGGAGGAGGGAAAAAAATTGACTTTGAGGATTGTCGGGAGCCGGGAACGCGGGGCGACACGCGCGGCCGGGGAATTAACCCTTTTTTCGCCCCGGGTACGCGGATCAAGGCAAGCCGGCTTGGAAACTTCGAGAATCAATAGTCAAGTTTCCAAGATGGCGGACCACCTCTTGTATTTACGAAGCGACGGGACGGTTTTTCGGCGGCGTTTCCGCGAAAAGCCGGCTCCTCCTTTGCATAGGTCGGCACGCGCGACCTTTTTGAGGTTAATAAAGCCGTGGGATTGATGTTACTTACTGTCCTTCTTGCGTCATCGTCTTGTTTAAATTCAATCCGGTTTATATCAAACCAAGCAATAAACAACTAGTCTCACTTACTGACCGCGCTGAGTGGTACTGAGCGATTCGCGTGCGCGTTCGATTTCACTCGAGCCCTTTCCTCGGTTAACTTCGGCCGCGGCCAATTTCACGCCGTTTTACATTATTCGAATGTCGCGCGCCCGGGTTTTTTTGATGTTTTATTTAATTTTTTCGAGCAGAAATACTTTTTTGGGACTAATAAATATTTATTAAACTTTAAGATGATACAATTTTTTTTGAAGTAATTCATAATTTGTTCCTTTTATCGATCTCGTTTCGTGCGATATGTTTATTGAAAAGTAAAGCTTTTTAAAATTACGTTTTAAGCGAATCATATTATTTAATATTAAATAATATTATTGTAATATGAAATTTTAAATATTGCAATTTGGTATCGCGGCATCCTTGTTCGCAATGTTTTGGCATGTTGCAGTTTAAAAAATTTTTTAAATTAAAAAAGGACAGACAATTCCATTTATATAAATGCATCCTTTTTCAATTTAATAATTGCACTGTTCTCCAAACTCTTCAAGTTTCAAACAATTCATTTAGTTAAAAAAGGATGCACTTATCTAAACAGAATTATCCGTCCTTTATTAATTGTGTGAATTGTTTGAACTTGAAAACGCCATTATGGCGAATTCAAAATAGAACAATTTCTTCAAATAATAAAGGACCGACTATTGTGTTCATATAATTGCGTCCTATTATATTTTAAGAAGTTGTTTATTTTAATACCATTAAGGTGATGCTGTAAGCCTACTACGGAGTTAGTGTTTTTGTAAATATTATTTTAAAAATGTTGATTTAATGCTTCACAAAAGTTTTAGCACATTCTTTAGGCATGGAAAAATTTAATTCAATTACAAAACCAGAATCTTTAACTCAGTTTTAAGCGAATTTCTTGAACGCGTTTTTTTATCATCTCGAAAACGCGTTCAAGAAATTCGCTTAAAATTGATGACAAACTTTCAGTTACTTCAACGTTAAATAATCTCCCAAATTGAGAAAATGTGCTAAAACTAAGTATATTACATAATTCTTATATATTTTAATAAAAACAAAGAACGCCCTAATCTAGTAATTAACGCTTACGGCATCGCGTTAAATTCGATTTCTCCTTTGGCGTATTTGGAAATGATTTTCGGAAAATATTATCAATGTTTCATTTCTCTTTCAAGTTGTCATTAAATGAAGAAAAAAAAACAAAACCTTACAATATATTGGTCATGATTCAAAATTGATGGGCAGTATTCCGCATCTTCTTCTGGCTTATTAAAATTTATATGTTTCTCCCACTAACGCAGTACTGACAGTCAATATTGGAACATGACAATTGGCATGTTCCAGTTTAAATAAATTCTTAAATTAAAAAAGGACAAGCAATTTTATACATATAAATGAATATAAATTGAAAAAGCATTTATATGAAAAGAGTGCTATCTTTAGCTAACATGAACGATTAAAAAAGGATAAAACGACTTACTCTGTTATTTTTTGTTTCTTCCTTTATAGTGCAAAGGACGTCACATAATTATAATCAATGACACCGTAGAACACTCGTAACATCACAAAAACAAAAGCAAATAAATAAAGAATGTTAAAAAAAATGTTATAAAAGTTTCGCTCGAATTGCTCATGCGCAAGCTTGTTCCCGCCTTTATGTATCAGCTGTCTGTCAGTCTTTCAAAGTAACAACTATCTGAGTGATTTTAGAAGTGTCGTTTAATTGCAAATAAAAGGATTTATTTTATCTTTAATACATTAAATAAATATACGAACATTAATTAAAGGATGAATAATCATGTCGTCGGAAATGAGAATAGTCAATGCATTTATGCTGCACGCAAGTAATGATGATTTAAGGAATTTCAAGGTACATCAAAATTTCTTCCCACTTTAACTTTAAATTCTTATATTTACTCTTTACTATCTGTTTAATTTTATACTTTTATTTTATTGTAATCCATGTTCCATGAATAAAAGAATATATTTAGGTTATTTTCACATATTATTATATTTAACAATTTGTTTAAACACAAATTAAAAGAAATAAATTATGGTATAATTCATCCATACTTATACTAATACAATCAGTAATAACAATTGATTTTAATATATAATATAATATAATATAAATATAATATGATATAATATAATATAATAATTAATATAATAAAATAATAACACTTGAACAATTAATAATATAATTTTATAAATTATATAAAAAACAGAACCTTAACAATTATATTTAAATATACTTATTTAATTAATTGTGTAAATAAATATTAAATGTATTAAATAAATACAATTAATTATTTAATTAATAACATATAGATATAACAGAAGATATTTTTTTGAACCTTATAGCATGTAATATTTGTTGCAAAAAGTATCTTGTAATTATTTGGATTATTTGCCAATTGTTTGGCAGAATAAAAATTAAAATATTAAAAAGAGTGTACAATAATATAATTTATTTACAGAAAGCATTACAATTTTTGGATGACATTTATATGAAGCCCAAGTGCATACGGGAAATCGCAAATAATTCAAAATGGCCAAATTTTTTGAAGTCAGTCCACAGATTGGTCACATTTGTAAGCTCACGTCTTTTCGCTTCCTATTTACATCCATTTCTAAGTTCTTTGGATGTATACAAACAATATTATTGTTTTCATGTCATTAGTTTGACTTTCCAGATGTTTACAGATGTTTCTCTTTTATATGCTCAATTTTAAAAACGTTTCATTCCTCAGTTCCATTACAAAAGTTTCTTGGTTAAAAGAATATGAAGTTTGGACCTTAAAAACGCATTTTCCATAATGTTTTAAACTTGAATTTTTGGGGTCGAAACTTTGTGTTCTTTGAACCAGGGTTATATCATCCCAGTAAACAAGAAATTTCTATAAATTATTGAATGTTAGAAATCGTTGTTAAAACTTTTTGACCAATGCCATATTCCTAAAATTTTCAATAATTTACATTTGAAACTGTTTGTAAGATTTAAATGTTCAAAAAGTTTTAAAAATAAATGATTGTAAAATTTCAGGAATATCACGTTCACCAAAAAGTTTTAATAACGATTTGTACATTCAATAATAATTTCCTATTTACTGGGATTGCATGTCCTAAATGTTGTTGAATTTCAGGAAGCCGAATTATTCAACGCACAGAACGTGGCCACTCCGAAAAATCGAAGAATGGACGCAGACATTATCACAGCGGTCAAGTATTCCAACAATTTCGTCGAAAGATCTGAAATTTTAAGCATGATCAGTGATATATTGTCTTACGAGCCTTACAACTATTATCACAATACTTATTTAACCATAATGAAAGATTATTTTCTGGCTCAACCGATATATATGAGGGAATTGACGTTACAGGAATGGAAGTTGTTGATAAATATCCTGATAAATAGATACGACAAGTCTACGAGCGAACACCAAAAAAGTATTATTTTGTCCATCATGCACAATGTACTTGAAAACGCTTGTACAAATACTTCTTTATCTTTGGAAGTAAAAGCTATTTTACAGTTTGTTGGTAATTATAACAATATATTTATAACATGGTCTTTTATTTTAAACATGCAAAGAAATAGTCGAATATTACATTAAATGGTAAAAAAATTAGGTGCTTTGTGTACCATATGAGAGAAATATGACTTCTTAGGGGTTCAATAAGTTTATTAAGTTAATATCTATGATGTTTTTTACTTATTTATTCGTTAATTGCGTAAATATGCCTTAAGTTTCATATACACCGAGAGAAATATAACAGAAAAAATTACTGTTTTTAACTGTGTTTCAGATGTATATTCGTCTTTCAGTAATAATTGATGTTTTTTAAAAGGAAAAATTTCCTGTTTCACTTAAAAATATAACATTTAAAACTAGTTTCTTTGCTGCTAAAAAATGACGAAACTAACGAAACTAACAAAACTACTAAAACTAACGAAACTAACGAAACTAACAACAAAACTAGTAAAACTAGTTTCTTTGCTTTCAAAAATCAGTAATTTTTACTGAAAGGCGAATATGCATCTGAAACACAGTTAAAAACAATAATTTTTTCTATGATATTTCTCTCAGTGTAATATATTTATATAAAATTTTTGCTAAAAAAGTTTTAATGGTACATTAGGACTACATTAAATACATTTTATTAATAAAACAGTATATATATTGTACTACTCTTAAATCCAGCGTTAATATATATTTATTAATCTAAAAAAAAAGGTTTATTTACTTTTTAGGAAAGGTGTTTCATGATATTTATCAATGTGAATTAACGGACTTGTTGTCACGGATACTGGAAATAGTATACGTAATTTATTGCCACATCAGTCCACAAAACATTTTCTGTTTATGCGCGTACGGAGAAAAATTTATTCCCGATTTAATAAATATGAAAGAATGCAATCAAAAGTACAAAATTTTGCGGCTTTTCGTGCAAACTTACGGTTCAAATAAAACTCTTTTAATGAAGTACGAAGGCAAATTTAATATTAACAAATGGAGACTATATATTAATGATATTTATTGGAAAGTTTTGTTCGACAGTGATCGAAACATTTCAGACGATTTAATTAAATTGGGGTGCGAAGGTAAAATAAAAAAATTATATTATTAATTGATTAATATAAGAATAATAGATAAGCAATGATAAGTATAATTCAATTAATTTCCTTTTAGTTTTCAGACTGATATTACAAGAACCAGACATTATACACATGGAGAGTGAAACAGTTGAGAAAAATATTGAAATTTCAAATATAATTACAAAGTATAGCGAAGGAAAGTATAATTTTATATTGCCCTTAGTTAACTGTTTGTTGCAAAAGTACACGGAGTGTTTAAAGGAAGATGATTATGTGCCGTTATTAGAAACTGTGAGAGATATATTCAGTGAAAACTTTAGAAACAGACAAGTAGTCGTTAATTTGTGTGAAATTGCTGCGACTCTTAAGGTCTTCGAAAAAAGACACAACAATATACTTACGAAAGCTCCAAAGATTCAAAGGACTTGGATGATTATTCTAACTTTTATTTTAAGGTAAGTAATTATAGTTACTAAAGTATTATCTGCGCGGAAAAATACAGCTGGATGAAGGCTGGATGGAAGTTGAATGTTGGCTGGAAACAAAGCTGGAAAAAGGATGGGTTTGGCGCGAATTCAGTCTTTAAAACGGTTGGTACCAATCGGCTGGATCAGCCAGCCATTATTTCAATACTCCAGTAGGTGGCGCGCTGATCACAGTTTATCCGCAAGAGAACTGTTGCATGAAATATATATGGGAGCGCGCTATAATACAGCGGGCGATTTGGGTACTTATTTTTGAAATTGTTCAGTTTTTTTACCAGCTGAAATCCAGCCAAGATCCAGCTGAAATTACTTGAATCAAACTTGTAAAACACTATAAATTACAATATTTTTTTAGAGGAATAACCATCTATGAAATCGAAGAAGCCAACTACGATATTCTTCGTCACATCGTCAGCCACGAAACCGATTTGGATATGACCGCATTTCTTAATTCTTATATTGTAAAGTGCAAAGTAACTTCCCCCCTTATTGCAGAAATTATACAAATATTCTGTAAAGAACACCTGTGGAAATGCTTGGATAACGTTAACTCGAAGAAGCTCCAACTTCTGTCGTCCGTTCTGAACATTTCCTGGGAAAAGTTAAGTTTTTGTACGCCCATAAATAAGATAAGTTACATAATAACGTTCCTAGTGGGCGGCACCGTCAGTGCCCTGAATATCGATACGTTTGCCAAAGACAAAACGAGCAGCGTAACAGATTTTATACCCGAAACATTCAATAATTCGTCGGTCGTATCTCTAGATAAAATTTCAAAGTACTACGAAAGTTTGAACTTTACCGTGAGTTTACTCGAAGAAAGTCAATTAACTGACTGTAAATCGGATGATTTGGAAGTTCCTGCCAGTTCGTCAATTTCTGAAACTAATAAGACCACTTTGATATCCAGTCTCGTCGAACTGTCGACCAAAATTGCAAATTTGGAAAGTGACGTTGCCTTGAGTGTCACCATTTTGAAAATAGCTTACATCATGAAGGTCACATCAGACCTGAAAACAGTTAACGTCATCCACGAAGATGACGCAAGCACGACACTATTAAGATCTTTAGCCAAAGAAGGATTATCGAAAGTTTATTCCAAATTGTTAACGTTGGACGTTTTGGAGCTCGATTTCCACGAGACTATAAACATATTCGAGGCTCTTTTTATATTTTATTCGGGAATATCTTTTGACAGCGAGTCCATTCAGACGATCATTTCCGAAACCAGTGTTACAATTCTCAAACATTTGTTCAAATGGTCCAAAACCAATCATGATTCGTTGGAAGTAACCGTCTCGGCGAATTGTCACATCATACACCGTCATAGGTGTCAAAAGAAGCTCAACAAAAGTCGGTTAACAAAACGGGAATTGCTGAAAGTTTGTTCGATCAGAATATTAACCGCGTTCAGCTGTTTGATTTTGGAGAGGCCAGAACCTTTCGGTCCGTACACCATAGTTTTGGAAATTTTGTTCAGCGGTAAATGGGTGGACCAAACGTCCACGATTGACTTCAAATTGATCGTGAAAATGTTGGAAACTTTTCAGAGTGTAAAGGCAGAACATCACTCCACTTATTACTTCAACAAAATGACCGAACTGGCCATAATTTTGTACTGCAAAATGTACACGAACCTGAACATCTCAACTTCCATTTTGAGGATGTTACCGCGACTTTTTCAGCTTGCCATGGACCTTGATTCGACGGATCAAACTACAATCTCGAATATCTCGAAGTTGTTCTACTATTATTACGACAATGTTTTGAAAAATGTCAGCGGTCTGTATTTGTCTTTGGAATTCTTGAAGTGCCTGATCGCGATCATCAAGATGGATAATTCAAAGCTATCCGCAATTTTGTCTCGCGACCAATCACCGGTACTTTTTGATGTTTTGCTAACGTGCATGACCAATCCGTTTTATCCCGTTCGTTTGGAAGTTGCAAAGTGCATCTATCAGATATTCATCTCGAAAAACTCTTTTAACGAACAGTGGAAATTATCCTTTATCCAGGAAATCTTAAATGACTCCTGGATGAAGAACGCTCTTGGCGATAGTTGTAAGAAACTGCGAAACGATTACGAAAAAATGGATTACGATATGGTGCGCGCTGCCAGCGCTGTTACCACGATTGCGGCGATTATTCGTAATGACAGTGAACTTATTTGGAGCGAGGGACTTTTGATTTTCTTCAGATTGAAAGTCACGTTAAATCTGACCACCGGCTATGCCACTGAGGTATTGAAAGAGATCGTCAAGTCCCGAGGAAACGTTATTGAAACTGGCTTAAATTTCTTATTAGTTTCTTGGTTAACTTCGGAGTCCAGTTTCGAAACATTTCCCTGGGATTTATTAGGGTTCGAGTGCCAGAAAGACTTCTATCGAACGCATATACAAGTCTTATTCCCTATGCTTATCAATGATACTAAATACCAGGGCGGAGTTGCCCGCTTTTGTCAAGTTACAGAGTTAACCTTTGAAGAGATCGTTGAACTTACTTTTGTCCCGGTTATGATATTTCTTCTGTCCAAGCCCAATGACGTCTATGCGCGTGAAATATTCGAGAAAATAAAGTCGGGTAAAGAGGAATTCAATCTGTCAAAACCCTATAAAACCTTACTGCATGAAAATCTAGGTCAAATTTTTATATGCGCGGTTAGTAGACTCAATGGTGCGGTGCACTTTTCCAAAATTTTCGGAATAAGCGAAGAGTTCTTACCGGATAGAAAATTCTTCGATCCCCTACAATTAAACATTACTCAGGTTGATAATATTTTGAAGTTATTGGAATTGGAATTGGATTTGGAAGAAGGCAGTTTGATACATTTCGTGACGACGAAACATCCCGGCAAGATGCAGAGAATCCTAACTCATTTTACCCTTGAGATAAACAAAAATATGTTTAATAAGTGGCGCTTAAGGACGCTTTATCAGTACACTTATGCTTGCCAATTGATTGGAACACATTTGAAATTCCCTTACTTCGATCATCTTGCTCCTTACGTCATAAGGGATATAAGTTATACATTAATTCATTTAATGAAAAAAGCGAACTCGGATCATATATTAGGAAACGCTACTGCGATTTCCCTGTATTTGTTTTTGAAAAATGCTCTACCAGTTAGATTCGCCATTATCAAGGAACACTTGAACATATACATCACCGGTTTGTGTAGACAGTTTCAAGTTTCCAATTTTGAAAGTCAAATCTGCCTGGAGACTTTGAGATTTATAATAATAGAAAATGGACATTTATTTGGTAATATTTGGCAACAAGTGAACCCTTTGCCTCAACGAATCAAAAACCTTTTAGATATTTCAGATCAAAGCGATAATTTACGATTAGCCATACAGAGATTTTTAAACAACCATATAATTTACGATGAACGCGATTTAAATGATGTTTTTGTGGTCGAAAGTTTGTTATATTTGAAAGAACAACTATCCACTAGAAAGCAAGAACTGAATGATTTAATGGCGGATTTAGAAAAGATCGATGGATTCACGGAAGATTGCGCTACTAGTCTAATACATCAAACGATACACCGTTTGGTGAAATTCACGAAATCTTCGATCTTGGAAATAAAACTGGAGGCTGTCTCTTGCCTGGGAAAATTAAGTTTTAAGAATTTGAACACCATAACCCTCTACCCGGACAAACTTTTTATACAAGAGGTTATAGACTGCAAAACAATCTTAGCCCATCAAACTATCTGCCTGCTTACTCAACTTCTCATTAAAGATGACGTACATCTACGTCAGGTCAGCTGCGACGCTCTTTATAACGTATTAGAATCTATACCCGACAACTGGGTCAAGCAACTTCCCTCGGATCGTATTCTTCGCAACCTGGAAGCCGCGATTACTAAGAAGGAAATTTGGCACAGGACCGGAACCGCTTGGAAGCTCCAAGTGGAACTGATTTATCCATTTATTCTGGAGTCCAAATCTCAAAGGCAGAATGAGTCCAAGCTTCGGATCGACGAGGAGGAATTCAACAAATTCACCAACCTTGAAAATGACTTCTGGACAATTAAAAGTACCGAGCTTTCCTTTAGCGAATGGACGAGAACGATTTGTACCTCTTTGGCAAATTGTTTCAAAAACAATTATATCCAGAAATTGGTACCAGTGTTTCAGCTGAGCTCAACCTTCTGCGCGGAAATTTTACCTAGAATCGTTTATTTGACGGTACGCGATAATGCGACCAGAATTGAAACATTGTCCAAAGTGATCGATGCCTTTTTTTGCTTTACGCAAAAGTCGGACGACTTGGTTACGGAAAGGGTACAGTGCATGCTGAATGTGGTTAACTACTTTAGGGTACAGGTTGATAAGAAGGCAAATTTAACGGTCAATTATCTGAATATAGCAAAGTCCGCGGTGTCGTGCTGTGCCTTTTATACTGCGTCACTTTTCGTGGAGATTTGGTCGATTGATTTCTTGAATCAACATCCTCAGAACGACTTGAGCCTACCGGTTTTAGATCACATTTATCGAATAGACCCAGAGTCAGCGAAAGCAGTGCAAGGTATAATAAGGCAGGTTTACGCGAGTATAAGTCTTTCCGACGTTATTTATTACTGCAGTAGCTTGCACTGCAGAGACAGGTCTTCTTTGATTCAGTACTATAAAGATACCGAACAATGGGACAAGGTATTACTCATGTACGACGCGGAATTACAATGGAAACAGATGACAGATTCCAATTCAACGGGAAACTCAATTAAAGGTTCGTTTCAAATGCACGAAGTTAGATTTTTAATGGAAAATTGCTGTGTAATTAATCAGAGAAGAGTAGAAACACATAATTGATTGTTTTTATAGAGATATTCAATGCGATGCGCCATCTAGATCTGCACCATTTCATAGTATCCATGCAAAAATTAACCTTCAATAACTACTCGGAAGTTAGCGATTGCGCTTATGAGTCATTATGGAGACTGTCCGAGTGGGATTCTTTTCCAAAACGGGAAACAGGACAAACGTGTTACAATTCATCTTCTAATGATTACGCATTTCATCATTATAAGGCACTGCAACTTCTGCATGAATCGAAATTAGAGGAATTGAAGTGTACTCTGAATGAAGCTCGTCAAAGTGTTATTCGTCATCTTTACAATATTAGCTTCGGTAAGGAAGTTTAATTTTGACGAATAAAGTGTATTCAATAATTCTTTTACTTTTATAATATATTATGTCAGTCTATATTATAGATAACATCCAATTTTTTTTGGTTTGCAGAGAGTAGTGCATCAATAAAACCTTATTTACTGGAAGCTCAGATGCTTCAAGAAATCGAAGATATGAGTAAGACGCAGAGGGAAGAAGAAATTATAGACTTGTTTTTTAAGTGGCAGAACGAAGATTCTTTGGATAAGATAGAATATTTGTATGCGGAACAGATTTTGTATCAAAGAATAGTAGGTTTACAAATGCGGGACTCATTTAAAGACATTAGTGCGATTAAAAACGCCATTTCTTCGCTGTGTCTAAATTTTATAGAGTTGGCCAAACAACAGGGTCATACTCGTGTTGTTCTGCAGTTACTAAGTATATAAATCATAATAGTTGTTTTATTTTTTAGTTAATGCCCTGTTAAACAAATCTAGCTGGGATCCTATATAGGAATTCAGCTGGTTTCTTAGGTAAGTTCCTGAGTAATTATAGGATTTGCCTAGTTTCCTAGCTGGGGTCTTAGGTTGGAATTTAGGATCAGAGATTATCTAGTTTCCTAGGTAGTTATAGGATCTTGCCTAGTTTCCTAGTTTGGATCCTAGTTTTAAAACTAATTGATGTCTGATCCTAAATTCCAACTTAGGACTCCAGCTAGGAAACTAGGCAAAACCATACAACTACCTAGGAACCTACATAAGAAACTAGCTGATTTCCGGTTCCAAATTCCTATGTAGGATCCCAGCTACATTTTTTTAACAGGGTATATACTATTTAGTAATAAATTTTCTAACGAGTAATATTCTTCGCAGATAATTTGAAGCAATTAAGGGATATGTCAAATGCAATGAAATTCGAACTCGAATTTCAGAAAGCAAGTATAATATGGCGTGGGGGTAACATGGAACAAGGCAGGCGTAATTTACAAAACATTTTGCGCAATGAAAGTGTTGATATTGGTTTTCGAGCGAGATGTTTGGAAGCTTGCGCAAGTTGGGCTGCTGAAAATCAAGCCGAACATCCTGAAGTAAAGTGACATTTTATACGCAATAATACTACCAATGAGAAATAAAAAAGATAAACTATTATTTAATTGATAAACGTTGTGTTTCAGGATATCGCGAGAACTTTTCAAGACGCTTTAAAAACCTTCGAAACTGCCACCGATTTCGGTGAAACTGACAGAAAAACTTTACTCAAGGCTCGTCTAAATATGGCTCGTTTCGTTGATAAGGAGTACGTGAAACTTGTGGAACAATTGAAATCAACGCAGTTCAAAGTGTTGAAACAAGGCGTTAAAACTTTGATGGATATAGTGCCCAATGAAGAAACGAATCCGGAAATCCGGAGAGCTAAATATTTTAAGAAGCGCAACCTGGAGAAAGATGCGGAAGAGTTGCTAAGCATTGAAGAACAGCAGAATATGTACTTGCTTTTGGCTTTAGAGTAAGATTGTTGTTTTACTTTATGCAAATAATTTTTAATTCTTAAACATAATTAATATTGGGTATAGAGTTTTGTTTCTGCTATTCTTTTCCTCGAATTTTGAGGGTTTATCAATTTTTGATTTCATAATAATGTAAATTTGCCAATTCAATGTTTTTAAATATATTTTAACCAAATATGCGGTATGGGGTTGAGCATTGTCATGTTGCAAAACAACTTTATCGTACCTCTCGCTTTATTGTATCTATTAGAAAACAGTGAAAGCAAAGTTGTATACCTAATATATTATCATTTATTTTGGACTTATATATTATATTAATAAAATAAATGGTATAGAAATTTTATATAAAATAATTTAAATTTGTTCAAATTTGTTTGTATCGTTTTATTAATATGTGTATCATATAGATTAAAAAACATAAATTTGAACTTGTTTAAATATGAAACAAACATATCACAATGAATCTAAATTTTTTTATAAATTGTTTAACTTTACAATTTTTTCAAATTTCATTTATAAAAGCAATTTTATCAACTAGATCTTACGCTTTGAACCTTCAACAAGACGACAATAACGACAGTGTAATATTTCGATTAATCACACTTTGGCTGTCCAATAACCACAACGAACTAGTGTCGGAAGTCATCAGAAAATATGTCGAAACTATTCCCTCATATAAATTCCTTCTTCTAATTCCCCAACTGGTCCCCAGAATTAATAGCACCGTTCCCCATTTCGCATCGAACGTAAAAATATTGATTTTAAAATGTGCCAAAGAGCATCCTTATCATACTCTGCCAGTTCTCCTGGCGATGAAACATCAGTACGAAGATATGAAGTATCAAAATAATCCTAAAATAGTGGATCCACAATCAGACCCCAAAACAATGCATGCGTCTGCTCTAATTGATGAACTTAAAGAGGATATTGGCGGTATTATACGAGAAACTGAAACTTTATCAATGGCATTGATTATGTTGGCATATTGGAAAGCAAAACCGAAAGGTCTGTTTTTGATTCGTTTAAATTAAATAATATATGATAAAGTATTAACATCTTTAAATTTATATTTATTATGAAAATATATAAATAACAATTTCTCTTTTAAATTTAAAATTTTATATATAAAAAAATTTGCAAATGATGCCTGGTGGATATAAAAGAATGTGGGTAGCAACTAGCGCCACCTTTCTGATTTTTGTATAAATTTGATTATACTTTTTTAGGTTCAGAAAAAATAGTTATACCAAAAACTCAAGGCCTTTCAAACATTCAAAACTTTCAGTTCGCGGCAGACCCAACTATGCATGTGGATATCAGACGAAATGGAAGATATGATAATATTGTAACTGTTGTTAAATACAAAAGCACTTTCGAGTACGTAGGAGGGAATAATGCACCAAAGAAAGTAATATGTATGGGATCTGATGGCATTTGTAGACCGCAGTTGTTGAAAGTAATTATTGAAATGCAAACAAAATTGTTTCATTTAAATATTATCGATATAAATAGTATACACTGCACGATCACCACATTGATGCTTCACCACCTTAAACCGACCACCACTTTGATGCCGGAAGTCGCTCACTTCCTTCACAAAACATCATTCATTCCGAACTATTCTGTTCTATCCAGAAACATGGAATTGCTTGTAAACCATAGGAGGTTAGCGCGGCAACGACAGATATTTCAAATTTGCTATATATAAC
>JABFPN010001143.1:0-32622 GCA_022817305.1 Leptoteleia sp. ZL-2020
GCTCCAGTATTTATGGGCCAGAATCTGGACAGTATCTTGTCAGATTTGACTAGGCCAGTTGAACTGGGCAAAGTCTGGCTAGTACCACTTTTGAACTGGACAAAATCTAGTCTAATTTTTACTTGGGTTAGTTGGCAATATATTTTATTTAGTTTACATTATTTTACATTTGTACAACATCTAGAATATCTTGTTTTGTCAATCGAAAAGTAAGACAAAGAATTTTCTGACAAAACTAACTCTTTAAATTTTTAGTTTAAAAATTAATATTTTAAACAAATTGTTATTTGGTTATGTTAATAATATACAGTAACATACATTGTTTCTTAATTTTAACACATAACATTGGACTTTCGAGTTATACTAAAATTCTGAAAAAATCTGTATACCCTGCACGGTTATGTAAAAGGAAATTCAATGGAAAATATGTGCTGAATTTCATTCTAACGTTGTTATGTAAAGTTCGGACTCTTCGGTGATCCAGTTTCCACTTATAAACTTTTTTTTCCTTTCGCGGTCAAAGTCGTTGACTGAGCATAAGAGGCGAGATTGAAAGACAGAATGATTATCAAATGAAAACTTTAATACAAAAAAAAAAAATTGCTTGGCGAATATGAGTTGTTTGTCGTCGAATAATTCTCATTCAGAAATTGCAAAATAACGGTGACTTCTCTTTGTATTACTTTGCGAATTAATTGAGATTATTAAAGGATTCAATAAATAAATATATTTTGAGAACTCTGTACAATATCACTCTAATTACTTTAAATCCTGAATGATTCTTTGAGTTGGCTTGCAATATAATTTAAAGAAATCTTTGACGTAATGTTATGAATTGTCTGAAAAGTTGTTCCCTTTGAAAAATTTGATCATGGAGAAACGATTATAAAACTTTCTCTTAGTTTAATAACTTCGGATTATATTAATAATAATAAATATAATAATTGATTCCTTGGATGCTTATAATATTACGCAATAAATTCTGTATTAAAATATTTCGACGCGTAACTTTGATGACAAAATTTGTCAAGTTTTTTTTTTTTTTTTTTGATGCTTCAAGTGTATACAATATTCACGAGCACACATTTTGTCCGGAAATTAAAATTCTTATGCTCTTGCGTGATCTATACAAGTTTTTACGTGACTCATGTTGATATTCCCGAAAGTTCTTCCGCGAAAATGGAAACGAAAGATATTAAAACTTAGCGCCACGACATTAAATTACATTTTTAATTTTAGTAATTATATAGACTTAGTTGAAATAATTCAGGGAAAAGAGCAACGAAAGTTAAATGTACAACAGTGGTTACAATATATACACAAATATATATAAAAGATTAATTCTATTCATTTTCCAGTTAACAAAGGATTTTTCATAAAATTATTAAAAAAATACTTATAAAAAAGTTCAAATTATCAAATCATGGGAAAAATTATTTATATTAAAAAATGTCAGAAACTAAATACAATTTTTGAAAGTTTTCCAGAGCTTTTTGCATAATTTTTAAGATAAATTATTCCCCCCCCCCCCCAAGCAAGGTTAAACTTCAGTGAAATTTATGAATCAGTAATTTAAAACAAATTCATTGCTTTACAATTGTTTATCGTGAAATAACATTTATGCGCAATATTGTTTCTTAGTGGCGCATAGTTTCAGTATGATATAACTGTTTCATTTGTAACAGAACATCATATATAATTTGACAATACCGAACTTGAGTTTAAGTTTAACAGCGGAATATTCGTAGCGCAAGCGAGAGCTAACCTCGCTTTTCAGCCCTTGCCCATTTCGACTCCTTTATTTACAACGTCGAGACAAATAATTTCCTAATATTGAGGAAATTTCTATTCAACATTCTGCCCTACAATGTTTCATAAATATTCCAGTAGACCCGTCGTGCAAACATATTCTCATTTCTGCACTGTACATTTTGTTTGACATTAATTACCGACGATTATTAATAATTTATTAATTTAATAATTTTAAGAAAGGAAAGTTTGCTCCTTTCGAACTATCCTTTTAAGTTAATATCGTTTTTTATAGCAACTTTAGTATTAAATTTGAAGTAATTAAATTAAATAACCTCATACTATTTGAATAAGAAATAATTTCAATAAGATCCTCACCTCCAAAAATTCATACCAAAAAAAAATAAAACTATTATCAATAAACTCACTTTTTTTCGACAGAAAATAATTGATTTTTGTCACGCCACGTAAGACCCTAATTTATAACAATCAAATAAATCGTATACTGATGCAACCCATGGAACTAAATGTAAACACACATAAATTATGTATGAATTTATAGATCGTATTAACAGTGTCTTATTTGTGCCCTATATGATTATTATTTTGCTTATTAAAATACATAAAAATGTATTCTTTATGCAACAATAAAATGACAATTCTGTCAATATTTTTTTTTTAAACAAAAAAAGAGATTCAAATATTTTATTATCATATGTCAAACCGTGTTTACTTTTATTTCACGTAGAAGACAAATCTTCTTTCGCGCAGTATTTCGCATTGTATATTTTTAAGTACCAGCCCGAAACAAACAAAATAACGAAATAAACGTCGAATGAAATGCAAAGTGCCGGTGCATTACGACTAATACCGCGCAAATGCCAGTCATGATTCTCGTCGGTTAGTAACATATTGACTCATTTTCGTCACTGTATCACTTCCACAAAAGTGACGCGCTGATTGAATCTGATTTATATGAAAATCCCGTCCCTCGTCTTAGAGAAATGGAACAAGGCATCACGGGTACTTTGTCCTG
The DNA here is from genome assembly GCA_022817305.1 of Leptoteleia sp. ZL-2020. Taxonomy (NCBI): domain Eukaryota; kingdom Metazoa; phylum Arthropoda; class Insecta; order Hymenoptera; family Scelionidae; genus Leptoteleia; species Leptoteleia sp. ZL-2020. The sequence goes on from JABFPN010001143.1 coordinate 2,786, forward strand.
GTGGACGTCTTCATCGACTCGGTAGATATCGATTTTTAATTCAAAATCGCAAAGTTATTCGGGTAGAAATTTCGTCAGTTTTTCGTTGGTGATGGTTAGATACTAACAATTTTTATACTAGAAATTCTACTTTATAAAAATACTAAAAATATAAAAATTTATTTCAATAAAATTATACCTTTATATAATTATTAATAAAATTTGTAAATTATAGTTATATTATTGTGAAGATTGCAACGTATAATTTTTAACAAAATTTAGTTCATTATAAATATGCTGAAGAATCACTTATTTTGTTCATAAAATATGATTTTACACCGAGGAAAATTATATATTATAAAATTACATGTATTTGCTGGTAAAAATATAAAACGACATTCTTATGATATTCTGAACATTTTTTCTCATCTGATCTGTCCATATTTCTGATCTGATCTCATCTGGTCAGATGCAGATCTGAACATATGAGATTATGAACATTCCTACAAAAAATTATTATGAAAGAAATACTATAATAAAGCAAGCTATAATAAAGCATTTATTTATTTATTATAAATTTACAGGAAAAAGAACCTTATTTTAGCATTTATTTCATACTTTATTGTATGTTCATAAATTGTCTTCTGGGATTGGAATCCATTTTTTTATGGTACAATTAACTCTTCATTTTTCCACGTGTAACAAATTACCAACTAGATACTTCAGTCAATTTCTACCCGGTTCAGCGTCTGCTTGGTTTAATCGAAGAAATCACGAAATCGGACCGTCAACCTTTATCGACGGCAAGGAAAAAAAAAAACAAGAAAAAAAAACAATAAAAAGAGAGAAACGCGGCAAAACAAAGCTGTAAGCGATAGGATAAACAAGTGTATCCCGAAATTGGTATGAAATATGTATCGAGTTGAAACGCGATCATCTTAATCTCATTTGTTCCCGTCGGCGGGAAACGAGCATCAACTCGCAGCGTCATTTTTCTTACGTTATACCTTGGTATACGATCGTAGCTGTCCCAGCTGGTGAGGCAGTTGTAGCTGCTGTATCTGCTCGAGGACGCCATCTCACCGCACCATTCCACGATGGCAATTTTTCGTGCACCGCCGGATTTATCACCGATCGTCATTCAGCATGACGTTTCCGACAGCAACGCGTCACTCGCGTCGTCAGAGTGTTGCGCGGTGGAAAAAGTGTTGTCGAGTAGTCAGTTCACGGTCCCGGCCGACATACCCGGCACACCATTCAAATTCATTTAAAACTACCGTTGCGAACCGCGTTGTCGAACACTTATAAAAAAATACACATCTTCACACGCGAATATATATCTATTTCATTTGTATTCCTCCGGTCAGTTAATTCTCCTGTTCCTTTCGTTTGTTATATCCGTACGTCTCATAAACTTTATACCCACATATATATACATATATACATACACATATACATATATATACACGAGGAGAAAAGATTAATAAAATTAACTGACATTCTTAGTAAACTGGTTATATATATATGCAAAACTTGAAAAATTACTAGCTTAAGTTAGTAAAACATATCAATTTGTTGAAAATGATTCCTAGAAAGCTGACACTTTTTACTAACTTAGGATAGTAATTTTTCAGTTCTTGCAAGTATATGACCAGTTTACCAACAATGTCAGTAATTTTTATTAATCTTTTCTCTCCGTGTATGTATATTATATATATATGTATATATATATATATATCTTATTTACTTACTTATCTCTTCGTCGATCTATCCCCATAGTTGTATATCGATTCTTTATAACGAATTATACTCTTTCCTTCATAATATATATATATATATATATATATATATATGTATACATATACTTATTTATATCTTTGTAAAATTACTGCTGATCTCTATCGCTTAATGCTCCGGGCCTCCCTGGATTGGACTCGTTAAAATCACTCGATAATTAGGCTAGTATAAGATATAATTTTTCCGGTTACATCTCCCGTTGCGTGAGATGGATAAAAATATTTCTACGTTATTTGGACCCGTCAACCAGCGTTGTGACATTGGTAAATTAGTCGTTTTGAATTCCCCTCCACGAGAAATTGCGGGGCAACGTCACGTTGTGCGCGCCTCGTTCGACTGCTTAAACATTTAGCCTCCTCCGCGCGACTCCTCCGGCCGGCCACTCGGTCCGACTCATCAAACGTTTAATCGCTCGTACGGCCCCTGCGCTGTCAACCATGGTAAAATCCGTACGGATGGTACATCTCGTGTGGGGGTGGTGGTGGTAAGGGGGGGGGGGTGGTAGCTTGGAGATTACCTTCGGGACACCTTTGAGTGTTCGCTTGTTCGATTACACTTAGGCTCAACTTATTAACATCTCGATCGAATTACTGGCGGAGAAAAGTGAACGTCTCGGGGCCGTGCCGCGCTTTGTTGGGAAGTTTGTTTGAATATCGCCGCTTTGGCCGATCCTTTTGCCGCGCTCCTCTGCTCCTGGACATCCTTTGCTAATTCATCGATACCATTTTAGACTCGATCAGTCGCGTGAAATTCAATCGTGCGCGTGTACTTTCATGTTTTCCTTCTTTTTTTTTTTTATTTCTTTCTTTCTTTCTTTCTTTTTTGCGATTGTCAACTGATCTTTATTGTACTGTTAGTTTTTATTGCGGTGTTCGAAACTTTAACGTAACAATGGTACTTCGGGGCCGGGATCAATAAACAATATTATTGATCGCAAAGTTCAAGTCAAAAGTGATTTACTTTTCGTGCTCGCAGCGAGATATAAAAAATGTACTCGTTGTTTTTTTTTCCCCCCCTTTTTTTTTATATGACCAACACTTTCAACTTCCAAGTAAAAAACACTGCAATGTAGTCGAGTTAAATGGGTTCCTGAAAGTAGCTAATGGAAGAATTACATGCTTTTACATCGGCGTAAGGGAACTCAAATTTAGCAACTAGTTAATTACATTCTTATAAGAAGCCTTTTTTTCTTTTTTCTTTTTTTTTTTTTCGTTTCATTTCTCAAGTATTGGGAATTAGATTTATCCTCATTAAGATTATTAATTAACATTGCACTCACTCTCGGTGAGTTGAAAATAAATTTTGTTTTCGAGTGAAAGTTTCGATTAAAAGACAGTGCGTGGTTGGAAAAAAAAGGGTGCAATTTTCGTTCAGAAATTTACAAGAGTCTACCTTAAGTTTTAATTTTTACATTGCATCAATATTATAATTTTAATAAACTAAGATAATTTGTAATCCAAGATAATTAATTCGAGTTTATTACGTTACAGTAAAATAAATTATTAAAGAACCAATTTTATTTTAAACAACAAATCAATTTTTATTTGTTCTCACAACGAAATAATTTCCCTTATTCATCGTCGTATCAATGGTTCATTAATTGTTATTAAAGATGGAATCCAAGTAAATATACACTGAGAAAAATGAAATAGTATATTTATCAATAAATTCTGGGGTATTGAACCTATATGTACTCTGTAGGTGTAACTGTAATAATTTATGGAAAAACTAAGTATATGTAATGCATACAGTTCTATAAACATAGAATACTATACAATGGGTGTAGAAAAAATTCCCAAAAATTATAAGTGATACACATACAAAGAACTTATAGGTTCAGTATTCCAGGATTTATTGCTAAATATGCTATTTATTTTTCTCGGTGTACAATAGACCCGAGACCGACTATATTTAAACGTGTTGGTATATCTGAATTGTTTATAGTAATTTTATTCCTTTTTACAATGCACCTTATCGGCACAACGACCACAAACTTATAATTACAATCATTACTGAATGTTCTCTCGATACGCATGCTTTTCCACAGTAATACAATTCATTCACAACTCGGCGAGGAAAAGCGAAAGAATAGCACACGCTTTAAATTACTACGATTTACGTATTTAACATTCCTTTTAATTAATCAAATTGGAGAAGGCGATTGACAAATGTGCCGCGCGCGGCGGCATAAAGCCAATGCGCACCGAGAATCAAAGTCAGTCGGAAATCACTAGAATCGTATGTGTCTCGTATTGGGTGAACTATCATTTGTCGGCGTCAAACTCATTCAACAACGCCATAAGACGCCACGATCCATTAACTGTATCCGCATATAATGCTCGCCTCGCTGGCACATATGTACCGTACGTATCACCGTATGTACGCGCATACTTAAAATTAGTTGAGCGTGGCCCTTGATGCGGGAGCGCGTGCAAGAACCGCAAAAGACGTTAATGGCTATAATTGTTTCACAAACAACGAAAGGGAGGAATCGAGCGTCAAACAAAAAATCGTTCTCTTATCAGAACATCGCCGTTTGACAAACAAAAGAAGCCAATGTGATTATTCTAACGGCCAGCAGTGATTGTCATTTTGCCTCTACTAAACTAAACAAGCATAAAATTAATGTTTAATTCAACCGACACAAAATTATAATCGAATTTATCATCAATTATCGTTAAAGAAAAATTTTTATGTAATAATTATTAGTTTGCATGATGGGTATATAAATCATAACGAAGCAGTTTGTGACACGCCTTTAAGACAAGTCGATCAATCAAATATTTTTAGTCCATAGAATTTTTAGGTCGTTATCTTCATTGTTACATTAGTTGACATGTGTGCAACAAAGCTCGGACTTGAGATATTTATAAAGTTTCGTTATTTTCTAACATTTGCATTTTAATAACTGATCTTCGGCATAAGTTAAGTTGAGTATGATAAATAAAACGTATATTGTGCAGAGTGTAATTTAGTGTTAATTTTTACTGGAAAATATTGTTAGGAATTATGTAAAGTTAAGAGTTAAATAAGGCGTAACATCTTTAACTGTTGACTTATTAATATTTTATGAAATGTAAATTCTTTACTCAGGAAATGCTTAAGGTAACGAGCCCTATTAAGACTACGGTACGCCGATTTTTGTATTAATTCGAGAAAATTGGGTTATATTTTTTGCACTTACTTTCGCATTTGTTTCTTCATCCTACTCGCGCGGCGTTTCGTTAATTATTCTCATTGATAGAGAATTTAATTCACACATAAATTTAATTCATTGTTGCAATGCATATCGCAGAATGGAACGATAACCCGGGTTATTGTAACTTAGCTGCATATACGTAAGTACGAACATTCTTTTATTTTCCTAATATTAAAACCTTTCTGTAGGCTGCATTGTTAATATATTTTTGAAACGATTTAAGAGTACGCATAAGAATATATTTTTAATTGTATCAATTTATAAAGACGGAATTTCGGAAGTGTTAGTTATTCATATAGAATATTATACCAGTCAAGTTCTCCTGTTTACCATGACTTATTCTCCAGTGCACCCTCTCAAACAGAAAAAACTGCTTGGCGCTGAAATTTATTTAAATGAATTAAATTCGTATAACGGTATTAAGTTGATTTTTGCCAGGACAAGCGCAAGCGCGAAGACTCCGGAATATCAGACTACTGCACCTTGCATCCTGCTGCCTGGGCCTACTGTCTAGTCCGGATAGACAGACGCAGCGATAAACGCGGTTAACGCGGTTAACGCGGAAATGAACCGTTATATCTTTGCACTTATTTACCCACCGACGAGGTAGATAAGTTATCCCGTCAGTCGGCGATGTACTTTACATAATGCGATAGAGTTTACGTTCGCAGCAATAGGATAGAGGAACTTACTCGAAAACAGCGAAAGAACCGTATGTTTCTGAATGCTTTGCGAATTCGTAATTCGTATCTCTTGAAAATCGGTATGATACTGTTGAATTCAACTTGCAATGTAATTTACAAATCCGTTTTACCTTTCTTTTTGTGCAGTTTAGAGAAATTTCAACGAAGTTCCGGAAACCGTTGCAGTTACGTTTTTCTAGGCATTCTTTATTGTTAATGTTTAACTAAAATAGAACTCCTGAACGGTCCAAGAAATGTTACTTAAATACCAATTACATATTATAATTACAAAAAGATGCAATCATATTATCGCCTAGTTTATATATACACAAGGAATAAATTATAACCCGAATATGATAAAGACGAACGGTTATTTGAATTTAATGATATATAATTGATATTTAATATCATTCAAAATGAATTAGCGTCAATTTATCAACCAGTAAATAGTATATTAATTCGAAATAATAAGGGGATTATAGTGATCGATTTGTGGTTAATGATTCAAGATCAAAATTCTTTTAATCAAAAAAGTGCAATGTTTTAATTTTTTATGAAATTACTTATAGCTATTATCAGTTACTTACACCGAGAAAAATGTTTGAAAACTAAAACTAATAAAAAAAGTAGATATTAAATTTAAGTGTCCATTCAAGTACAAATTTAAATCGAAAATATTTATTTTTAATTTAAATTTTATCGTTTTGTATTTGTGAAGACGGAAGTAACATTGGGGAGAGTATCTTTAGGATTTGGCGAAATTGTCTGGCAAACTACTTGGATAGTGCCTGGAAAAAGTTGCCAGCTAGACTTCTGCCAAACTATATGAATTATTAGTTAAGATCTAATCTGGCGAAATAATTTAAGGAAAAAATAAATGTAACCAATATATAAGTACTTTTTTGAGTTCCATGTATAAAAGTTCAGTTTGAATCTTAGTATTTGTATTTTTGTTTATTTCGCCAGATTAGATCTGAATTAATAGTTGATGTAGTCTGGCAGAAATATAGCTGAGTTGTATTTCCCACAAAGGGTACAAACCGTTTGTCAAACTACTTCGCCAGATTGTTTCCATATTGTTATTAAACGGATTTCCAATGAGGATTATCAGTCAAGAACTCGGAAATTATCCAGAATAATTTGATACGCATCAACCAGACTTGTTCCATACTCAATCTAGACCACTTCAATACTATTGCCATACTGCTTTACAAGACTTTTCGATACTAGTACAAGACTAATTATTTTTACGTGGCTATTGACAATAGTCCACATTACATTAATTTTAAAGTTAATTTATATATATTTGTATTAAATAAATAACTATAAATTACTTTGAAATGAAATTCTCTTAATACTTTTATAAAATATTTAAATATAAAATATTGTATAAAACAAAAAGATATAACATACTTGCGATATGCAATAAAAGAATGTTAACAAATTTAATTCTTTCTTACATTAATCACAACTATAAAAATGAAAATAAAATTAAAAGATTCTTCTCATTATCATAAATGACGATAGAATGCAACAAATTACAAAAAGTAATTAATGCATAAAAGATCTTCATTTGCATATGAGGAGTTTTTATCATTGTTAAGTACATCTTCACCTTTATTTTCTATTCGTGTCACATTATGCATCAAGTAGATATACGATATTCTTACTACAACCTGAAAGTTGAAGTTCGTGACAGAACAAATGGAATTTCATAGTTTTTCATTCAATTGATAATTATATTTACCATTCTTATAAAAAGAAACTTGTATTAATAAATTATCATCTTTAAAATAAGCCCTTTAAGCCGCCTACGTATTTTGTTTTTACGGTATGTAATATAATATGTAGTATACGTAATAAAACTGAAAATAAATATTTTGACCAACTTATAAAACCATTCATTTCCTCGTTAAATAATATATTATTAATACACAAACTTCATACTCGAAGAATTACTTGTTATCAAATTCTTCACATTAAATATACAAAATATTTGGTTATAAATAATATATATATATATTTAATCGTAATAATAATATTTATATTTAGATGTTTTATTTTACACAAAAGCACTAATGTATGTGATTTACTTTTATTGTTTAAGAAATAAATTACTGATATATTTTTTATTAAATTCAATCATTTACAACAAATAATGTATATATATTCTATAAACTATATAGGAAAATATGAAATACTATGTTTTTAAATATAATGTAAATTTGAGAAATAAAAACTGATTAAATAAACTTGAATACGCAAGTTAAACTTGGAGTATAATACGCGTAACATAAATCAGTTGCTTGGCTCGAAGACAGTGATAAACAGCGCCGAAATTTGGTGACAGACTCAAACGAAGTACACACCTTTGTATCTAAAATTCGATACGCCTTTATACTGCCAAATTTCAATTTTAATTGCAACAAAATCGCAAAAGTTCAACATGCGAAAATACATCTAGGATTTATGTTAAGAAAAATAAGATTTCTTAGCTTTAATTTTGTTTTTACAAGAGTATGCATTACAAATTAACAAATGTATAAAATAAGATAAGCCGAACATATTAATATTACATATAATTACAAAAATAAAATAAAAGTATATCGTAAATCAATAATTTCATTAAAAAATTGTTTATTAAGAAAACAGAAAAAAATAATGTTGTCAGATCGAAATTGTAAATCTGTTTTTTTTATAAAAAAAAAGGCTATTATTATTGTAAAGGCAGCAAATATCGTTGATAACGTATATATTATATGTTACATAACGAACTGTGGAATAAAAACTGCATTGATTTCGAGTAAAAGTGAAAATCAAGAAAAACGTTGCATCGGTTGCAAAATCACGAACACATCGATTCTATTCTCATTTAGAGGTTGCATTCTTAATCGCACGATCTTCGGTTTAGTGATTCTTCCGCCAGATGACTCTCGTTCTTGGTACATCGCATAGCGAATCTCGTTTCAGTTTCTTCCGTCCCATCTCTAGAACAGAGGGAACAAGTCTGGCTTGGCTGCGGCCAATCGGTCGATGGTTTTATCGCCGACTCGACGTTTCATTGGCCACAGCATTGACTCCTATTGAGCGAGCGACTACGGTAGGCTGCGCCTAGCGCTCGGTGGCTGCACGTTTGGCCGCGGCTCTACAAGCGCCGTGACTATATTTACTATGCCCACACTATATCTGTCTATCCACATCTATCTAAAGTGTGTCGTCGACACCTACGCACAGCACGTCTTACCGCTCGCCACTTTCGACAGCCAATCAATACCACGCACGACTGTTCTCCGCTCAATTTTACTTCCTGAAAAATGATTTACTAATGGACATTGATGGTTTTATGTAATAACCGTTTTAAATTGTACAAGAATTCACAACGAGAATGCAAATTTACAGTCAGAAATGCGCAAAGGTTTTCCCATTTAATTAGCAAACGCTAACGTACGATAAATGTTTTATTTATTTATTGTCATGGTGTTATATCAATAGAACTTCTTTCCCGGAGATGATAAAGTGATATTTGTTGGAAAAGAGTTCACGAAACAAAGCGGACTACCTACAAAATATCCCAGATAGAAGAATGGGATAAATAATGCGTTAAGCTCGTTACTGAATTTCAATGATTTCTCAATTGTAACAGCAAGGTGCGTTTGCATTCAACTGTATTATTTATGGAACATTATAGCAGTTCAGAAATAGTTACAAACATAACAGCAATGTACCACTGAACAGTGGTAAAGACTGCTCAATTATTTGGAAAAGTGTTTTTGCATACATCATCGTAGTCTTTGCAAAAGAAGTAATCGGAACACTGCCATTTATTTTAGAAATGTAGCAATAACATTTCTGGATTTTAAGTGTTACGAAAATGTTCTTACAAACACAGCGAAACATTTGTGGTAATATATTTTTTGTACGCGATTGCCCTAATAATTTTCTGAATGATTTTCTATCTGGGGTATGTTAACACCGGATGGTAACGGTCGCACCTGCATTCGAAAATTTTGCTTTTTTTTTGGCAAGATCGCACCCGTTTGGACATCACTCATAATGATGCCCCGCATCAAACATTCATGAAAGTCAAACAAAAAGAATCAAGACGCAAAAGGGACGCGTAATTACATACATGCATGGCGAAAATACTTAAAAAGGACATTACCGGGATAAAAACTCGCATCACATTTTTCCAACGCGGTGTGGTAAAAGTTGACGTTTTTTGTCCGCCCCGGTCACAGTGTGGAGCTAAAATGTATTCGAGTTTACATTGAATTTGCCGTGGCGTGTTTTAAGGCTCTGTGTTACCAATTTGCCGTAAGTATAGTAATTTTTCCTGACGCTGTGTTTCACGCGGTACGTAACGTTGAAAAATGCGCAATATGTACGATATAATCGTGCGTGATGGTCTCATTATAATGTCTCCTCTGGCTGCTGCGAGCTGCAGCAAATATCGTGTTTCGCATGGCGATAAGCCGGCTGTATCTCGTAGAATCGAAATATCAAGTGAACGCATTCACACATCTCACTTTTCGATTCAAATTGGCACGACTGACGCTCGTAGTAAGGGCAATTCAATTCACTGATTCGCAACGTGTCAATAATTGGACTCGCGTCCAACGAGCAAATCTTACGCCTGCCCCGCCAAAATCAATTATTCGCGACTTTCTGCTACAATTGACTTATTAGACGTCGGCGCGGTTTTGTTCCAGTTTTTGTCGCCACTTCCTCAAGGTACAATTTATTTATTTTTGAGGTGATACAAATCATCGTACTGGGTAGACTTGAGTAATGTAGTTGTTCGTGTTATCGATCTTGTAGTGGCAATGAGTAATAAAATAGTTAGAGTAAATAATAGTGCATAATACCGAGAACATTATTAAATCTTTGCTCGTCAAGGCAATGATATAATTATAATTTGAACGAGATAAAATTTCATTACATTTAATAAAGCATATTAATAAATATCTAGATCGGGTGCAATTTGTAAACTACTTATGAACAATTAATTAAATAAATTCATTCAATTTGGATAAATTTCTATCGCTCCCTTTTATGAAGAAAGAGTTATGTTTTGTGAAATAAAATTAAAGTTGTAGAAAAAGATATTTATTATTTCGTTTATCACTAACAGATGATTGAAATATATACATTTCAGCATCGAATATTGATTTGTTTAACATTAATATTTATAATGTGATATTCTTTCATATACATGTTATATACAATGTTATGTTATTTTAAATACTCTTCCACGAAATATTACATACAACTATTTTACAAATAGTACTACGAATTTTTTGCATAAGCATTAGTGCATAAATGCGCTTGCACTATGCTTCATCAATTTTATCACTGTCCATTTATTTACTCCGCAAACATTTCAATATTTTAAAATTATACCCAATTTGAGTATATCAAACATCTATTTATTTGTTTAAATTCGTTTAGGATGAAAGTTTGAATTAATATAACGTGTTATCAAAGCACAAATTATTACCAAAACATTTTACCAATTTAAAATAACATTATTAAAATTGCTCTCAAATAATCAATCTAAGCCCGGTGTAGAAGATAATCCAATAAAAGTCTCCAGATACAAATGAATTTAGGGAAATTGTTTTTTTATAAAAAGATGTATCTTTGACTGGGCTAAGTTAATTACAAATTACCCAACAATTTCCAATGAATTACTCAATTCATCTTTAACCAGACAACAAAAGTGCATCTCCATTATTTTCCTTGTTACAATTCGAATTTTAAATCGAACCCATACGGAAACAGTCGACGAAATCTAAACAAAATTAAAACCCCTACTCGAACGAATCGCACAATCCCTAAACACAATTGAGCGAAGATAAAGGATAGTCAATCGGATGGAGCTAATTTCGTCGCGGAGCATATGAGGACGAAAACGAAATCACTAAACCCACGGCATGAAGAAAGCATAAATCGAATGGGGCGATTTGCGCATAGCCGAACGCAATTCGTGGAAACAAGTCGCAACATTACGCGGGAGAGAAGCCGGCGCTCGATCGTCGGGGGTTGGCGGAGCTCAGAGCGCCGGCGTCCCGGCGGGCGACCCCTCCCAAATGGTTTCATCCCTCCATCATCCCTCTTCATTTTGCGACGTCTGACAGGCTGTTTCGCGGACGTGCATTTCGTGGCTACGTTTCGTGCGTCCTGGCAATCCTCGCGTCGTCCGCGCGCCGCACGAGCTCCCGCTCTTCGCGTTCGATAAGGGGTCCAGGGAGGGGAAGGTGGGGGCGGAAGAGGAGAACTTCGGCGACGGCGGCGACGAAGACGATGATGGCGCCTCGGCCCAGTTTCCGCTTCTGGTGCGCGCTCGTTCTCGTCGTGGCCGACGTAGTTGTCCCGGCAGGCTCGTCGCCACGAGACTGCCACGGCATTTAGTATTCTCCGCCGCTAATTGCCGCCGCCGATATATATGCGCTAACACGATCGTGTCGCTTCTTCTTCTCCGCCCCCTCTTCCGTGGCCGCCGCCCCCTTCTTCCGCGTACGTGAACCAAATGCCACGCGTGCTGCCCGATAGCGCGGAGCCGCTCGCGTGCCTCAGCTTAATGATGACCGGAAAAGATCTTCATGCGGTTCTCAATCGGCAACCATGTTTTTGTTAGCGGCCTCTCGCCATGGCTTCCACGGCTGTCACCCCGGTGCAACTCCGAGAGGGATGAGCTCCGGCTTTTGCCACCGCCGACAACACTTAACCCTCGAGTTGACAATGCGACGGGGCAGATTCGTGACCGACCAGCCCGTCGCTGTGGTGAATAGTTGCGAGAACTAAGTTTCGCCCGGCATAGTTACGATCGCTTCATCGCTCCATGATCGTTAATTGACCAAGTTGCAGTTCACTTATGCTCGTTGCACCACGCGCGTCGCCGCGCCAACTTTATGGCTTGCGAGTTCGGCCCTGCGAAAAACGGTACGATTAACGCGAAGCTTTTTTCGACGCTGGCCATTTCGGTACGCCTTGTGATACATACTGGGAAAAAAAAAGGAGTTGTATGCAGTTACGATTTATGCCCGTGCGATGAGATATACGCCGGAGTTGGTAATTATCAATTGTTTCGACTCGAGGGTTAAGTGAAATGTTCTGAGAGAATGCGAGGACGATTTATTTGTTAGTGATTAGGACGAAAGACAACTTTACACGATTACTTCTTGTGACTTGATTGTAAATGACGAGTCCGTGTAATTGATTGGATATATTATTTGTAACGAAAAAGCGGATGTGTAATTAAGGTAAATCGTATGTTTAAAATTATGGAAATAATTGTGTTTGCGTTTTCGTTGTTTGTTATTTAATATTTTTAGTGAAATGAATGACATTTATTTTCATTTCAGAATATTAAATACTGTGATGATTGTTGAATATATGCGTTCATTTTGAGGAACGTGGATTAAAATACCTAAGATTAATATATTTTGGAGTTTATTTAATGATGGATTTTATGTATGGCATGATTTTATATGTTTAATAATTTGTATGCATTTTAACTATTTGTAATGCGCCGTTATTTATTATTTTGCTTCGTAAAGGTTAAGCTATTTACTTGTGCCGTCGGACGGCATTATCGGATATAGTTCAATGAAACAGATGTATATTTAGATAAAATTTCAAAACGTGATATATCTATGATTTTTATGTTTTTTCAAACATTGTTATTAATTTAAAATAAAATAGATTAAATTTTACTTAATTTAGATGATTTTTAAAATAATTAAAATAGATCAGGGAAGTTACTTTTATAATTTAAGTCATTTTAATTGGTATCCATTGATATTTAAAAAAGAACTTTCTTTTTCGTTTGGAAATACATGAAAATATACATCTCTATATTCAATTAACAGCTAAACTCAGAGAAAAATGTAATGAAGCCGACTAAAAATACTTCAGTTTGTTTTTTTTGACAAATATAGTACAGCTCAGTTAATATATCTAATATTGGAGTTCTGAATGTTAACCTCAAAATTTATAACTTTTTCTTACATATATCGAGCCATTAAATAAATATTACATTGACTAATTAAAACCAAGAACAATAATTATCACACTTACTCGTAACTTAAGCAGAATCCCAACATTTTATTTGTTACAAAAATATTACTCTGACCGCGTTGTTTACATCAACTAAGTTAAATACATTTTTTACAACAATCTTGAATGCAATGATTGTGCTATGTTTTTACACTACATATTTAAACACAAGTGAGAGGTATAAGTTATTCCAACTAAATTATATGATTTGTCAAAAAAACCAACTAAAACAGTAAGCTGTAATTAAATAAGATCTCATAACTACAGTTTTTCATTTGACCAACTATAAATTTATTTAACACAACTTATTTAACAATAACTTAAAGTTTTTAGTTTCGCGTACTAAGCAAATTTCTCTCAGTACAATAACTCAAGAGTAAACTTTATATTTTAAGAAATAAATTGAAATATAATTTTCTAGAAGAAAATGTATACTCTACATAAACTTTATTACATATTCATATTAGGCATTGATGGATTAAACAGTTAATTATATGAATATCTATAAAATAAATATTCTGCATCGAAATATTTTAAGCCATGAAATGAATGCTATTTTAATATTTATTTTTTCGCAGTGGCATTATATATAAAAATAATTACAATCTCATCCCATTCCACAAAATTTCACTGCTTTGTATTCCACATTCCATTTTATTGTACAACTCTACCATATTTTCATCACGTAAATAGTAGAGATATTTAAAATTTAATTAAACCTATCTATGTGAAAAATCAAATGAACAAATTTATAACTTTTAAATGCGATTAATTTTCTTTTACAATAAATTCTAAATTTTTAATTCATTAATTTTCAAACAAAAATAATTTTCAAGTCGGTAATGTAGACATCGCAGTTACATCTTTTTAATCAGTCCCAATTTAAATAATTTGATTAATAATTATCAAAATATAGTGTACTTTTGTATACTAATTATTATTAATAAAGCATAATTTTTTAAGAAGCTCATTTAAAATTATTATATATTAATTATTCGTATTTTGTAATGTTGATTATCTTTTGAAAGATACATGTAACAGGTCAAATCAAATTAAAATTTAAACGTTATATAATAACATTGAAAAAAGAAAAATATTTTTCAGTTAGACCATGCTTCCATTTTACCTACACCCTTCAAAATGTCCTTTCATCTTAAACAAAATCCGGTTATAATAAGTAGAAATTCATTTTAATATTTGGTCAAGAGAATATTAGATTTCCTTATCTAAATCAGGTTATGAAAATAAAAACCAATGATCTTAACTATAAAATCTTCTTGTGAGAATGGAATTTAGATTTTTTAGATTAATTTAATAAATTTTAAGTCAAAAAATAATTTCAAAGTTATATAAACTTGACATACAAGTGTTGATCTACCTAAACACACGTGAAAACATATTTCAAATGTATTCACTCTTAAAACAATATTGATCACATTATTCCAATAAAATAATAAACATTCGAAAAGAAATGAAAGAGTTTGCGCAGCTTGATTAAATGTTTGCTTAAATAGCTGAAACAAAAGCTCAAAAGCCAGAGGTTGTACAATTTCGCACACTTGCGGTGTGTGACCACCGTTAACACCATCCCGATCTACGCCACACAATTTATAATCTACCACCGTAGCGTTAAGGAGATAACCTTTCTCCTCGTGCAGCATACCTAAAGCCACGAAAACCTAAGGTTCGTTTAAATTTGCCTCCTGTTTCGTGCAACCTTGAAAATATTGCATCGTGTTGCAGGCTCAAGGTCAAAGCATGTTCCAGAGGTAACCTGCAAGAGCAGCAGCGAGCAAAGAGGGATCGCAATCGTAAAGCCACGAACAACAACTACGACAACGACGACGACTACGACAAAGAGGAAGAGGAGGACAGCGACAAAGGCGGAGACGAAGAAGAAGAAGAAGAGGAAAAGAATCGCACGGCCTTCTTGAACGGCGGCGAATCTGTCGAATCGAAGGGCGGCCTTCGGCATCGCTCAGCGGAATCCAGCCATCTTCCAGCTGGTTAATCGCGCGCAGGTAGGCAAAGGGACTACTCGCGGATAAGAAGAAGAGGAGGAAGAAGAAGAAGGCGATCATTAAAATTTCTCGGCGTAACGGGGGTCTCTTTTCTCGGTGACACAGCACCGAAAGAACGGGAGGTGTCCTACTTTTGTTGTCGCGAACGACACGTGCGCGCACGCACGTTTCCACGACTCGATCCCCCTTCTTTTGGGTCCCCAGAATGCAGAATCGCGACGCGCAATGCATAAACGCTGATTAAGACAGCGTCGCACCTACCATAACACGCGCAAAAACCACGTGGCCTCGGTTTACGCTCGCGAACGTACGCTGGGCATTGACTCTGCTAATTAGCGCCGTCAATAGGCTGCCGTTAGGCCGATTTGGTTAGTACTCATTTACTACCACCACCAAGCGAAGCCTCATCCGCTTTTTCATTCATCAACCCATGTATACGTGTGTCGGTTGCACTTACCTCCAACATTTTCGTTGTCGACGCGACAACTCTAAAAGCCGCTAATTAAATTGGGCTTCGGTTATCTGTCGTTCGATTTAAGTACTAATTGTCGCTAACGCTATTAGGTTAACTAAATCGTCGCCTCAGCTCTGGTAGCATTTCAGGGATACATAAAATATTTGTCCACTCGTTGTGTACCGTAATGACTACTCATGTTCCTTTACATTAGTATTCATTTGGTTCCATTTTGGTCTCAAACTAGACTACTTGTGATTATTAATTAACAATTATTCGCAGTAACGATACTCATCCGTGTTTACTTATATATTTTTTCAGCCACTACCTTAAAATTTTTCATTCCTACAGAATAAGAGAATCGCTCAGAATTGACTTTGTTAATTGCAGGTAATTGATAAACTGAAGAAGAAAAGATGCGAGAGAGTAAACTCTTCTGGGAAAGATGCTGAAGGAAGTTGGCTGCGGTAGTGCAACTCCCCCGCCAGCAGTGTCAGCGTCGACAGCATCAGCAGGGGGTAATGGCACTGTTGGCAACCGTCACTCTGTGGTTGGCAGCAACGAAAGCCATGGAAACGTTTCGGAAGCCATCCTTGGATGCGGAGGATGCGGAAGAGAGATAGTAGAACGCTGGTACCTTCGAGCCGCAGATCGTGCTTGGCATTGCGCTTGTCTACGATGCTGTCATTGCCGCGTCCCTTTGGCTGCCGAATTAACCTGTTTCGCCAGGGACGGCAATATTTATTGCAAAGAAGATTATTACAAGTTAGCAATTTCAATAATTTCATTGCATTATCTATACTTCTATTATCGTATACACTCAAATTTTTTGTAATATTTACCTTCATATTCAAGTAGTAAAGATTGTAAATATCAACACCTTTCCACCCTCAATTCCCTATGACGGTACAATAGTGTGATCATATTACTGAATATTGTCTATCCTCAGAATTAATAATCCGAATTTTTCATCACATGATATCAATATGAAAAAACTCAAGAGACATTTTATGAATGTTGTTCTGAACATTTGTTCGTACCGCCCCTGAAGACTTTTTTTTCTCCGGCACAACTAATTTACATTTGTTATTCTTCATCTTCTACTGCCATTCTAATTTGTATATTGTCCCTGTGAGGAGTGAGGATTTTTGAAGCTGCGTAAACCGTCAGTCGACTTTCAGATTCAATGAATCTTAAAAGTTTGTACTTTCGGTGTTGAAAGAATGCGTGGTAACTTAGCGAGAATTAATGCAGAAGCCATGCTCCACGCTTACTACGCGGGGAACAGCCATTTCTTCAGTATTTATTGAGGTAGTGTCGAATTTGCATAGGAGTGTCGCTTATGCCCGTTGGACCACACAAAATGTCTACTAATGGGCAGCAGCATTTGCAACCTCTGTGCTATCTGCAGATCGGAAATGTCGTCCTTCGCTGCCTCGAACGTAGCCCATTTCCGTAATAATGACGCGCTATCCCTTATGTTAGATTCCATTTATACATATGAGTTTATTCATGCGAAATCGAGGTTCGTAAATTGCCGAGAGAATTCTGGTAATAGTCCACTCCGATGTCATAGCTCAAACAAAGGATTACGCTTGGCAGAAAAGTTTGTCTTTGATGCATTTATAGCAAGACGTTGGAATTTATGGTTCATTCAAATACATTTGTTTATCGATAATAAATTCGTACGATTGTTAATCGAGAAAAAGACCGTTCGATGCTTTCTAATCATCGAAATTATAAATATCCAGCCACTATTTCAAAAGCAAAGAGAAACGCTTGGTAAAGAGAGAAATGAAACGTCCGGTACGTATGCACATATATATCTTCCCTGTTCTGGTTCGTTAGGGAGGAAAATAACGACGGTCCATGCAATATGCAACAATACTTAACGCAACCTATACTGCAGTATTCAGACCAAGCCTCTTTGTCTTCCTCGCGTCCCGACGAACGTTGTTGGATGTTTGCATGTATAACAATTCCATCTTGACCTTGCGCCGAACTAAAAAAACTGTTCAACAACAAATCCAGTGATAGGAGTTGGCCTCTATAATTAACAAAAATACCATTGCTTTTCAGGCTGTTTGCGGTTTCGCGATGTTCGCGCTGCCGGGCTGGGATTTCTGCATCGGAATTGGTGATGCGAGCGCGGGAGCTAGTTTATCACGTGGCTTGTTTTACGTGCGCCTCTTGTGGTACTCCTCTGAATAAGGGCGACCACTTCGGTCAAAGGGATGGTCTTGTTTACTGCAGGTAAGCCAAGAAAAGACACGAAGAAGCGCGGCGCGCGATGAGAGAATAATTTCCAAGTAAAACAATGATGAATTCAGAATTCTCTGTTGACCTTATTTTTACGAGAAAAAAAATATACTATACAATGATGTATTAGCGAAATAATTGGAATTATAAATAAGGCCGCATTACGAGCTGGTCTGCTGTGCATCGGACTATGGAGCTACTTCTGGCAGTATCGAGGATATCAGTTCTCCGGGGGTGTCGCCGCTTCCGGGTTATTATAGCACGGCCGAACAGAGTCCCATTGCTGCTGGAGGATCGATGCAAAAAGGCAGGCCAAGAAAGAGAAAACTGTCCGAAGCCACCGGATCCGAGCTCCCAGTCACCATGAGACTTGCGGCAGGAGCTTTAGGTTGGTTGATAAAACATTTTGTTCCAAATTATTTTTCGACTCAATTCTTTTGTAAATCAATTTACTTCATTTTAAAGTAATAAATTTAAAAAAAAGTTTTAAAATTAAGTTAAAAGACAACATATTTCATGTTTATTATTATTCATTCAACTTCATTAGTTGACTTCGTTTACTATTAATTATATATTTACATTCTATTGAACAATTTTAAAAAAACAGTTTCAATAGAATTTAGATGTTATTAAATGAATTTACTTTTCTATTTTTGTATTTAATTTTACAATGTGTAACTTCGTTCATTGAATACGAATGGAATTCCTTTATTACTATTCTTGAATAACTTTTTTCTAGTGCAATTTAAACACTATAAAGTAAACACAAGAAAATGTCCACTTTAAAATGTATAAGTTTATTTAATCAGTCACTCCAAGGGTAAAAATACAAAGGTCTTCCTGCATAACAGAGCTAAAGAAAATTGTCGAATACATCTAAAGAGAAGCAATGTGATTGAATGTAATTGGCCGTGCACTAAATGTGAATAAGAAATATTCCAACTGCTACGCTAAAACCAAAGCATAATAACTCATTCGAATCTAAATCAAACAGTGCGTCATACATGTGATTTGCCCTTACCCGTCAGGTTGGAAGCGTACTATTTGTCGAGTAATCATCGAACACCCCGATTCTTTAGAAGGGGACGGCATTCAGTTGTCGGTGTACAAGCATAAAAAGATGATATAAATATAATGTGAAAAGCAGTAGAATTCACAGCGCTTCACTTTGACAATTTTTTGCATCAGGTACATTCTGGTTAGAATTAGAGAAAGATCAGCAAAGCTGCCACCACCACGAAGAATTTACGACCAACGGCTATAAAATCGTCGTCGGAATTTTTGTGACCTTCTCATCCCTGTTTTGATCCGAGATGAGAAGCGGTCATTTTATTTAATTGTTTTTATACATAATTGGTCGACTTTTTACGATGCGAAAAGATCTGAGCGCAACTATTTGAACTGAATTTTGGGGCTAGTATTTTGTAATTTCATTCTTTTTATGAAACTTGTTATTTATATATTTATTGCGGGCGTATTTAAGTTTACAATATGCTTATTACACAGAGGGAAAAGATTAATAAGAATTCCTGACATTGTTAGTAAACTGGTTATATACATGTAAAAATTGAAATATTGCTATCTTAAGTTAGTAAAAAGTAGCAGCACGTTGACAACTGTTGTTAGTTTTCAAACAATAATTGTCAACAAACTAGTTTTGCTTACTTAAGATAACAAAACTTCAGATAACTTAAGATAATTTTTCAAATTTTGCAGGTATACGACCATTTTACTAAAAACCTCTTTTATTTTTTATTACATATACTGAATATATTTTTTTCTTTATGATTATTTTTGTAAATCTTCTCTATACATAGTTTTAAAGTATTTAATTTATGTATTAAAATATTTCCAAAGTAAATCGTTACTGAAAGTTTTGTAAACAACAAGACCAAACTCAAGAAGTTTGTAAAGTGATTGCATTGCTTCAGTAACATCATAATGCACTACACCTTAAAATATATATTTTTACTGCAACTATTTTCCTTTAATACATGTTAATCTTATAATTTACCCAATTTAGTTTATTCAATTTGTATGTAATGTAACTACTAAAAACATTATGACTTTTATTTACAACTAAGAAATTACGAATATATGAATTCAAAATATTCATATAAAAAATGAATGTACATTGAGAAACAGATTATTTACTGAATATATTATCAAATGAGAGTATTTAGAAAAAAAGAAAATAAAATAATTTTATACTTGCAAGATTGTAAAATATATTGTGAATAATAATTATCAAACACTTGTCTCAAAGGTGATGTAATAAACAAAGTGTAAAAAAAACGTTACTACAAATTTTTTAAACTAAAAACTATGTTCATTATATAAATGGTTAAATAAACATTAAACATCAACCTCATAAATATGAAAATTATTATCATTATATAAGCTAGAAAAGTGAAATTAAAAATGAAATTCAAACTCCATTTTTTCAACGCCTCTTATGAAACGTCAACCAAATACAGACTGTACAACTTTATATGATTCAGTATAATAAAAATTATTGTATATCAAATTACATTCTTTACAATATATAATATAAATGACACGTAAACAAGCTTTATCTCCACTGTTTAATACAATACAATAATCTATAACATAATAACTTTTGCCTTAATATACTAAATATACATTTGATCAAGGCTACCATTTCTTTAAAACTTCAACAAATATAATACTTCTTCAAATATAATAATGTGTTTATTATAAAACTTTTGTAGCTAATGTTTGATTCATATCATTCAGCAGGTACATTGTTCATCAAATTAACTATATTAAACTAAGACACGTATAATCTTAAATAAATCTTAGATTTATACTACGATTATTTTCGCATGCTTCAAAGATGCAATATTCCATAGATCAGAGACATCGCTGTGCCGCAGAGTGGTAAGAAAGGTATAGGTAGGCAGGCAGGGCTGGAAGTCTTGGTCGGGTTATCGATTTCTTGTCGAGAAGTAGACACACGCAAACGCTTCTGTCTTTAAGGTGGAAGACGGATAGGGAGAACGCTAGAAAGAGAGAAAAAGGTAGACGAAGAGACAGAATGTTGTACGAAGCAGAATAGAGGACAGTGACAGATGGATATCGGCACTGAGATGCATCGATTGGTTGCTCTCTCCCGGAAAAGAATGTCGCCATGACCAATACGTGGTCGCAGCGAGCAGAATGGCCGCTACAACTAATACTACTTGTGCTCGGAGCGCCTCGCGTACGTAATGCACATGCCGACTCGCAATGCGCATTTTCGTACGCATTTTGCTCGCTGTTTTTCATCATCGAAGGACAAATTACACAACTCATTTCTTATTACGAGACTCCTGTCACCTAACTGTTTTATTTAATTTCGATGTTGTGAAAAAGTTACAATATTCATTGCCGCCTACTCAAAATGGACTTCCAAGATAAAAATTTACTTGAAATTAAAAGCACGCAACTTCTCCGACTCTCTCTCTCTCTCTCTCTCTCTCTCTCTCTCTCTCTCTCTCTCTCTCTATCATTCCCCGTATTAATTTTACAAATAATTTCATAAAGTGATAAGGGCAATAAATTCTTCATCTAGTTGCATAATGTTCATTAAAAGTGTACAATGCTTAAATGAAGATCGTAACGAATCAATGGGAAGAAAAATATTAAAATTTCAATACACGAATAATTGATGGCTTGGAGTGTACACAAGCAGAGTGCGATTTTTGAGAATTTCACCTATTCATTTATATTTGAACAATGAAGGATCTGCATCGTAGATAAGAAATATGAATGAATGAATAAATTCAAGCGCCGATGCGTCGTCTTAATTTACCGCGGCAAGATACAATTATTCGTTGACAAATAAACGAGCAGGAAAAGAGACGGCAATGAATGAATCGAGTAATTAATGAATTAAGACGGAGATACTTTAGAAGCGCGGCGTCCATGCGAGCGCGACATGTGTGCGTTAACGTTGTAACTAGAATTATTAAGCCGCATTGCCTACCGCGATACGAATGCCTTTTTCGGTCATAGGAATGGAGAAATCGGCTTCCTTCGACAGAATGCAAGTTCGGCCCTATAAACAGTAACACGATGCGGCGGCAGGCAGGGACATACGCTCGAATCGAGTCTTGCTTTTAGTTGTGCTGCTGCGGCTCGGAAACTTGTTTTCACAATTCAATTCAATGCTTATCCGCCGCTGATGCAGACTACAACGTTATTTATTAGATTGATTCTTCGTACTCGTAGAACATTATAAAGCTCGCAATTCAACGCCCGACTTTTTTGCATGCCCCTCCTCTTTCGCTCATTCCTATTCTTTTGAACGCGCCGAGATAAAAATGTACGACATTTTTTCATTATAATGGCCGGATAATGGGTCATCGTTTTGCGGTCCGTTTCATTTTCCACCCTTAACCGTATCATGTGCGCGAAAATATTATAAATGACATTCCGATGGGGATGGCTCATCGGTAATACGACGCCCACCACTTCCGGCGTACATAGTTATAAATTGTAGCTAGCAGGTGTGGAAAGACCGATTTAACGCTCGCTTCACGATGAGCATCGAAGACCCTTGCGCGAGTTAATATAGACTAACTAAGCTAACGCACCAACTAAATGAATGTTCAAGAGAACACTTGCACATTGTATACTCTCAAAATCCTTTGACAATCAGTCAACTTCAAACGATTAGAATGGATGAAAGTGTTTAGATTTTGTTTGCTTATGTGTTTGCTCCTTAATTTATATATAAGAAAAAATAAGTGTAGAATTAATAAATTGAGTCTAAAATTCTTTTTGAACTGTAAACAATTCATACTTATGGCACATTCGTGGGTATTGGAGCAATGTCACAGTTACGATACATTTGATAAATACTGTGTCAAATGTGACAGAATATATGTTTGTGAAAAATATAATTGTACCACCAGGTTTAGTACCATAAAGCACAATATTTGCCAATTGTGATATGTTTTTGACTTTTGTCCATATTCTATAGAATATGTATATAATATATGAAATATATAAGTAAATATTAAGTACAAAATCATTTTGTACACATTATTACAATCAATAAATATAATAATATGTTTATAGAACTATTACGGCCAACTGAACTGTCATCTTCAATGGAATCACTTGCTGCTTATGACACATCTGTTGGATCGCCTGGACCTGTGCACCAAAGTCAAAGAACAAAACGAATGCGTACCAGTTTCAAGCATCATCAGTTGCGTACGATGAAAAGTTACTTCGCTATCAATCAGAATCCAGATGCTAAGGATCTTAAACAGCTAGCCCAGAAAACTGGACTTTCTAAAAGGGTACTACAGGTATTCAATCTTTATCATATGTATATAGTAAATAATTTTAATTGCACTGGGAGAAATAAATTGTCGAATTAATATGAACAATATTATCGTATCTACAATGTAAATGAAAAATGAGAATAAGCATTGAAAATAAAAAAAATGATGAATTGTTTTATACGTGTTATTTTCTTTTATTTCCAATATTTGTGTTCAACTATCATTTAATATGTAAATATATCATTGTTTTCGTGCTAATTAAAAATATTATTTTTTCAGTATGTAATGTACAATATCAAATAACGTTATATTATTATTTTAATTGTTTAAAATGACTGACTTTATGTTAAACTTAAACGTTATATACAGGAAACGTTATGTAAAGGAATATACAATATATGCAACAATTACTTTTAATTTATTTTCTATTATATTAATTTATGTGTTTATCAGTTGAAAAGAAAAAGTATTTTTAAAATAATAGTAATAAAATTTCAATTCGGCAAGCTTTAAAGCAGAAGTTTTGCAAATTCGATACAGTTTGTCACATTTATTTATCACGATTAAATGTTATCAATCTTATTTCGCATTAAGTAATTAAGAAAATGTTAAGTAAATATTTTTATACACGAGTTTACTTCACCAAAGTATTTTGTTTGGATTTCATTAATGACAAGCCATTTCCAAGAAAATATATCATTTCAAATACGAAAAATGTGTGCAATTACTATTTCCACTCTATAATCACCTGTCCCTGTGATATAAATTAAAACTTTAAAAACTTCCACAAAAGGCACGTCTGAATCATGACTCATGAATTCTGACATTTGAGCATTAATTATAATGCCCTGCTGCTGCAAAAAGTGGCATAAATTGAGAACAATTTCAGAATGCGTCTTATAAACCGGAAGTACAATCATTGTTATTAGGTATGGTTTCAAAACGCACGGGCAAAATGGCGAAGGAACATGATGAGGCAAGATGGCGGAAGCAGTACTACCGGTAATATCACCTGTCCCGGCACGCCGGCGTCTTCGAGTACCGGCGGTGGTTCTCCAGGCTTAGTCGGTCCCACTTCCGCTCTTCTCGGAGACAGTAACAGCTTGCCTTCGACTTCAATGGAAGAGCTGCATGCTCTTCATCACCTACATTCTGGCGTTTCCTCTCAGGTATCTTTCTCAGATCTTTACTGACGCAACAGCCACAGTGACGATAACCAACTATTCAACTACAAGAACTTATTATTCAAACTACCATGGTGCAGTCTTTAACGAGACTCTTCGCGATGTATTTGAAAAGAGGAAATGGAACAAATATCATCAAACGTGAAATTCCTAGTGCATATTTTGTGACGATAATTTATCGCGTAGTTAACACTCAATTCGTTGTCATAATTTTCGTTGACGGAAAAACGATATTTTAAGATATATTTTCCCCAGTGTACAAAGAAATACTATTAAGGGTTTATAATGTATCTTGATGAATGTGAGAATGTTGATGTCTGTCATTATAAGTATGTACGTATGCTAAGGCTGTTATTAGTACGACTATAAAGTATAGTCAATGCGAAAGAAATAGTTTTGAAAAACGATTAAACATAAGAAAAGTGATGTCCCCGAAAATTGAATATCGTTGAATCAACAAAAAGGCGTCTTCAAAGAAGTTATTAGTATCGAATTTTATATAAGAATTGAAATGCCACGAAACGCTTTCTTGTAATTTAATATTTAGTATCACCTGAATCTTCATTAAGATTGCATTCAACCTAGTCCTTAGTTTTAACAGATTTGTTTTCATGAAATTCACTCAAAGAAATGAATTTAGAATAGTAAAACAAATCAACGTCTGTTATAACATTAAATTATGATGATTGTATTGGTCAGCGTTTCACAACACTACGTAGAAAATTGCGTAACCTTATTTGGAAAAGATATGAATTAAAAACAGTGGTAGAACAAATATGTGTGTATGTGCAATCAGTTATAACGTAATATTGGTGATAATTTTATACGGTGTAGGAAAATTGCATGATCTCACGTACATTACATTATAGTACATAATTGATTGGATAATTTTTATACACCAACTATCACTAACGAGAATTATTATTAGTAATAATAATTATAGTTCCAGGCATGACCGAATTACCAAAGTTTTAGACAATAGTTTTCATAACGACTAGATTAAGATGAACATAAGCACAAGATAAATGATGTACCGCGTTTAAAGAAATTAAATTTTGTCATTGACCTTAAATTTTATTGACGAATGAATTGATCAAAAGATACACAGCGAATAATAAGTGCATTTTTTGTTCAAATATTCTATTTCCCAATTGTAACATCTTATTGCACTGTAATAATTGTGCTTCAGATTGATTATAAATATTTGGTAAATCAACCATTCTTTCTATTGTTTCTATTGAACAATAAACACACGAAAGATGCGATTTTTATTATAAAAATGAATTCATGTTGCACATTTTTCCAATTCATTTCTTGTGTATATACATGAACATTCGTTCAGTGAACAACAATCTTTTGTACTTAATGCAAGATTTGTGAAAAATATTTATATACACGATTTAACAAAATTGGTACCATCATTTATTTTGTCTCTGAAATTTTCAAAGAATAGATAAAAAGGATATTATTTATAGATTGCACTGAGACGTTAAAAATAACACCAACAAGTACACGTGCTTTACGTTTAACTTGTTACTCATATTGTACTTGCCGAATGATTTCTATATTCTTATAGCTCTCAATAATCGAATTGAAATTGTTTAACGTCACAACAGAAACGATCCTTTTAAACCATCGTCGTCTCAGGGTAATATTTGAAGCTTCCTTACGGTGCCAAAAGTCAATATTGAAAACGTACATTACAGCCACGAACCTTGATTTGTCCCAATCAGCAATGGACCTTTGTAAATAAACATATCGCGTCATGTTCCAATTGACAATGACCGTTGGTAAATTGACACACTGCGTGTTTAATAAATTCGTTTAAAGAAAGATGGGATTGGGTTTGTTCATTGTCAAAACCTGCTTCATTCAGATCTAAGTTACGTGGAAAGAAATTTGTCTGAATGAACGGAGGAGCATACTTCGGAGCCATAATTAAAAGACGAAAAAGATTTTGTTTTTGTTTGCTCAGCAATTATCATAAAACCGGATACGCATAAGTAAGTTGAGATTTCTCATGCGTCGGAACGAGGTAAGTAATTCTATTTATTTGGACTTAAGCCCCGGCAACTGCAGCTCCTCTGCGCCGCGTAAATTGTAGGCTGAAAATCGCATAAGTGCGCGAGTAGTCGGCCTGTGCGCCGTATATTTTGTCGGCACCCATATAAGTTAATTTTCAATCTATATGCGGGTTCGGATGGCGCGCGGGGACTCATCAACGAAATGAAGAAATTGAGACTCTCGTTAATATTTAATGAACTCGAGCCACAATAGCCAGTCCTAACGTCAAAAATATCACTTCTTTGCATATGCGCTAAGCACTCCTCGGACCGTCTCATTGCACCGTTTGCATATCGAGAACGTTATTTACCGTGATTGCATCACGACCGAAGAATTATGCCCGGGACCGCGCGCGACTATTGTTTCGGAATAATTATTTAAATCGGCTCATTTGAATTTTGAGAATCCGTTTTACATAATGTGCGAACGGATTATAACGTTACTGATAAATTTAAGGTGTCATATCCGTTTGAATTATGTCGGAGGGCGAAGCATAAAATTATGTTACGAACTTATAGCCCGCGTTCTCGATCTAGCGTAATATTACGCAAGGCGCTTAAATATAATTCAAAATCGTATTTTATGGGCCGGCTTCGTTTAAGTCGGCCGGCCGCTCACGTTTGTGCGCATCTCAATATTTAGTCCGCAAACTTTTTTATTCGAGATATACCACGAATAGGACGACCGAATTATAAATTCGAATCATAATTTACTTAATTAAAAAGTGATAAATTCGCTTTATAGCGGATTTCTTGTGTTGTATTTCGAAATTGGTTCCTTAAACCCGGCCTCGATTATCGCGCTAGTAAAAATTTGCTTTGATTTTCATTTTTATTAACGTCAGTCCGGGACGGACTTTTTTTATATTGCCTTTTATTCGAGTCCCTCGTGCAGAACAGTACCGAACACTTATGCACGCGTGTTTGCGTTTACGCGATTAGAATAAATACTTTCCTATGACGGATTGGATTTCACGTTTATTAGTCGAGCCTCGTTAAAACGCACGCAAAAGCGGCCGGATATTCCGCTTAATGAAAGACCGCCGTAATGAGAAATGAATATGAAACGTTACGGAGTGATTGTAAAATTTTAACACAGCCAGCGCTGCGGACTCGTGTCACTTTCATGGACTATTCGAACACGGCGCAGTCGTAACATTCCAGCGTGACAATTATTTACACCGTGGCTTATACATTACGCGCTAAAGAGCTGTCCAAAAACTACTATTTCATTCTGCTTAATAGCTCTCCAAGGGAAACTAGAATTAGTAGCCCTCTTCTCGAGTGCCTTAATTGAATTTCGAAAAGGAACGGCGATGTTGAGTTGGGTTTTTCTTGGGGCCCGGGTGGAGTCGTCTGGTAGCGAAACTGGAAAACGGAACGACGATTGGGCTTTGGCAAAGCACGACGAAACTCAACCTTTTGAGACAGCAACGCGAATAAATACAAGGCTGGCCATTAAAGAGAGAGAGAAAAAAAAAGGAGGAAAGGACATACGGAACGTATGTTGCGCATTGCAACCGGTAGGGGAACCTACCGTTGGTTCGGTCGATAGTTCTTTTGTTCTGTCAAACGTCGAAACGCGGACCGCGCCCGGTTTCTACGTTTGCAGCTCACCACGTCGCGCAAGCCCCACCACCACGAGCGGAGCCTTCCCGTCCCCCGAGTCCGAGGCTGAGAGAGTTTTTATCGGGGCGGCTGCTGCTGCGGCCAGGCTCCGCGATCACTCTTTCGTTTATTCCTTTCTTTCCACTGTCCTTTTTGCACACGTATTGGTGCACATATACAGCCGCAACCGAAAACATGGCAGTCCTCTTCGACGATGGTGTCCAAGTCCGAAAGGTCAGCGAAAAACGCCGATTTATGTCGTAAAATAAACTTCATACGCAAACCCAATGATCGGGCAATGAATATTCTAATCGCACCAGTCGGGGCGACCTTCACCCGGACGAATTTGCAAGGTAGATTGGGTTCGGGTGCAACCCTCGTCAGCGCGACCGATTCCTTAAACGGAATTGATGCCACACGACATCAGCATGATGTCGTACTTAGCCGGTATGATAATTTACTGTGTATCCCGCTGCTGCAAGGGTATGTAATCCCACGGACAGATCTCTCGCAGCAACGACCAACATTCACATGTGAACCGAATACGACAATTATATGCGGGATCATCTCGCGGGACAACATTAGCGCAACCTTCTCGCGTGACCATCTTATCGGGCGATCTCGTCTTGTCGGCTCATGTACGAAACGAGCAGCGTCTTTGAGGTGCAAAAGGAAATGGAGAGAGAAAAAAAAGCAGACAGGAACAAAAAGGACGGCCGGCCGACGAAAAGAGGTGGGGAAAAAAAAGGGCCGCGCGGCTGACGCCGCGAAAAATACGATGGAAGGGCGTTTTATTTAAATCGCGGAATAGGCAATGAGGAAGAAAAACTGACCGGGACGAGTAGTCACGCCTGCTGGCCGCGCGCGGCCACGACGTGCGTGGAAGAATGTTATGATAATGCTCGGCAGAGGAGGCGCGTACGGTTTGGTCGATATCAGGGATCCGCGGATGCTATTGCTTATGGAGAACAGAAAAGGAAGGAAAGATGGCGAACGGCAGTCCGGACGCATTGTCCACCGCGGGCTCCGCTGTAAATAATGTCCTTCGGATGCGCCGCAACAACCTGGTTGGCCGGGGCCGCCACGCCGCAGAACCTGTCGCGGACATAAACTGATTCGGCCCCGATCCCTGGGCCCCGTCGGTCCCATTGGTCGGGACGCTCGCACACCCTCCGCTAACAATACGAGGCGAGTTTTGTTCCTTTTTTTTTTTTTTTTTTTTTTTTTTTTTTTCT